>JBAIZL010000001.1:55236270-55251270 GCA_036971475.1 Prosapia bicincta | reverse complement strand
CATTTAAATATAAATTTAATTATAACAAAAGATAAGTTATATATATATATATATATATATATATATACATGTATACTGGGAGAATGTTTCGCTTTATTTCTAGCTATATTCACAATCCTAACCATCGTAGGGGATAACAAGCATATTCTTTGATTACATTAATAGTAATATGGATGTATCTGTTTTGTATACACTATAGGCTATATTTAAAGGTAAATACTCAATCATTTATAAATTTGGTTGTTTACTGTTGGTTCCTTTTAAATTAAAATTACTTCCTAAAGTACATTAATACTCCCTTTTTAAAATATGAGTATATACATTGATTGTTTAATTTATTGATTTATATTTTAAAAAAAGTCTAAAATGACAAATTAAAAGTAATAGTTTTTGTTTTCATTGAATTTTTATTTATTTAACTATTGTGTTTTAACAATGTATGCAAACCATGGTATTTGGTTTTGTGAGATAGATTGAGGGTATTATTAAATGGTTTTCATATTATTTTAAAATTTTTTTAAAAATAATAAGGTAAGTATATTTATTTATTTGAGCCAAGAAAAGCATAAATTATCTTTCTTATAATAGTTGGTTTTACAATTACCAAATCTACTGTGTAAACTAAATATACGTAAATCTGTTTTAAAAAAATAAACCTACAAATATTGTTTCAATTTTTCTGCTACACTTGTATGCGTTTAAAATTCATGCTTTCCTTTATTTCATTGCAATATTATTGTGATGGATGTTACTCCTATCTACCACCGTTAAACATTTCCCTCGCCGAGCAGATTCACGATCAACGCATTCAGAGATTTGTGTAACAACGCTGAGGACAGCAAAGTAGTTCTATTAATCACAGAAGTCTTATGTCAGTATCAGATACATATCGAGAATCAGCTGTTCCGTTCCGCAATTGTTTATGTTGCACGTTAGAATAGAAAGGATCGCGCGCTGTCACGCCAAGCAGTTTATTGGAATAATGACAGGTAACGTTGTGAGATCAAGTGTAGCCGTTCCGAGAACCAAAGAGGGAAGTGCAAAGTGTCCGCTCCGTTTGCGCCTAGTTCTAGATACAGAAAACATCCTGGGACTCATATGTACTTATTGCACTGCACATTTATCAAAATGTGGTTGAAGGTGGAATTGTCTTCAAGTTTGGCCGTCATATGTTTTTGACATACAAAATATGAGTATGAGTTTGACATACTCCTTAATAGAGTATTTAAATATTTTATGCTTGTACCCTCAGAGCGGGAACGACTGAGGATTTGAGCTCAAAGTTTTAAAGTATTATACATTTATATTGTTTCTAATGCTACCAAATATATCATAAACAAGTGAAAACATGAAGACAATACTACTATCTCGTCTGGTACTAATTCAAGCAAGTAAAATATGTAACACAAAATCAACAGAATATTAAGAAGACAACAAACCATTAAACTTGTAATAAATAACCATTATATTTTATTATGTTAAATACAATCTAGCATGGTAAAATTATAAACTACGTCTAAAATGCAGCTAAATATTGTAATGGGTTTTATATTTGTAATTACCCTCTGGGTGGATAGAATGCAGCACTGAAGGATATGATGTGACGTCACAAGAAGGGGCAAAGTGAGGAACGGGGAGGTACTACATGATACAAATGTAGAACCCGAAAACACGCTATACTGGGCAACAAAAAAACTCGAATTTAAAAGAAAAATTGTCTGTTATTGTCAGATAGAGAGGTAGGATAAGCAACTTTGTCGGATACGGAATGGAGTTATGGATGGTCGATATTTTCTGTCATGGTGACTTGTCACTGATATTCGTTGTTGCTGGTGGTACCAAATATGGAAAATGCCAGTTCTAGTGATAATGGATTCATCGGAAGTTGCCTCGGTTGTGATTGGGCAAGAAGTCTCAGTCACTGGATAAAACTGCTGCCATTGGTTCATTTGTCGCTGTCACTGCATGAAACTGAAGTCATTGGTTGGTTTGTCGCGATCATTGGTTCTACTTATTTTCATCAAGTGTGGGTGGTCGATTTGTGTCAGGTTTCAAGTTAGTGGCCGTGTTGTGTACAGTTGACGCTATTTCGCACTCGGTAGTTTGTTCTTAATTTCGTGAGAGTTTATTTTGAAATAATACAAGCCTTCAAAAAAAAAGCTAGATGTGGAGTTTCACTCGTGAGGTATGCCTGCTTGTTATTGGAACACACAGAGCAGTCTCAGTATCCCTTGTCACCGTACTAAAGTCACCGGTAAAAGTCACTGATCCACCCCTGGCGCTGTCACTAAAATCACTGGATCGACCAACCCTAAATGGAGTCAGTAGAAAGATCTCGTGTTTCTGGCGTAATGAAGAGGATGGAAGAAGCGTGGTAGAGAAGACACGCAATAGTACAAGCAACTGCTAAGAGATGCTAGCTGAAAAAAAAACACTTAAAACAGATAAAACATACGCAGAAACTTATACAAACAGCGACGCCGACAGCAGGTACTACAGTTTTACAGACAATTTTTAACTCTTTGAACATAATTTCAATCCGTTTTACCTTTATTAAGAATTTACCCTATAATTTAGAATAAGTAAATTTAGCGGTATGCTAAAAAAAATCATAAAATCAAGACAGTCGTGGCATATAACATAAACAGGTCTGTTTTAAAAACAGTTTCAATGAACCTACAAGAAAACATCTGTTAAAGATCACAGATACGATTTTTTAATATCGTAGAGTTAGACGGATAAAATTATAGGTTACTTCCAGTCGGATATTAATCTATTCGCGTTCTACCCATCCTGATATCCAACGACCAGCTGATATCCATCGGCCTGGACTAGTTTCCTTGTAGAGCGCAGCACCACCCACATACTTTGTCAGATTATTATCAGATCGTTTTAACTGGATTTATAGGCCTTATATGTCCGTACGTTACCGACTGAAGTACAGAATGTGCTGAAATTATCAGACCCTTTTTAAGCGAGTCTGGTGTTCGTATAAGTAAAGTGTCGGAAGTATATCCATGGGGTATGACTTTGCCATATATGTTGTATGAAATATATTAGAAATATTTTAGCCTGTGAATTATTTTATTTGAGAATGTTTGTAGACCTACATTTGTATTGGTTTATTAAACACATACATTTGTTCTCTTATTTTATTACAAACTACTCTAAAATAATCTTAATAATTTAAGTTTGTTAATTGAAAATATATAATATTTCTATCAATAGAGGCTGTAGACGAATATAAAGACAATCTTAGGTGGACTACATTCTCTGAACTGTCAGACTTATCAGGTGTTATATTTAAACTTTCATTGTCCCATTAAAGTGTTTATGTATTATGTAGTAGAGATCTGCAATACATATAGGCCTTAAGGAAAACGAACTTGTTTATTTATGAAATAAAAAAAGCGTCTCACGTATTTATTAAAATAGGGTGAGCTATTTGTTTGTTTTAGATCTGAAATCTTTGAAAAATTAAATATTTGTAAAAAGTAAATATTAATACACTTAACATATATTAATAAATAAACACTTGCCCAGTGTGTTGGTGAAAAATGTTATAAACAGAAAAAGAATTGTGAAAAAGAATAACTGAAAGATAGTGAAAAGTAAGAGTGTTAACTAAGAGTACCAAACCTTACCAACTAATACTTTCAAGACAAAGATAGTGCAAATGTTTGGGGATTATCCACAGTCCACCATAAGAAACCAACATGAAACTTGTGACTAGCTTCAACCCGAAAAAAAAGGCTTAGTGCCACGACCCATTTGTAAGAGCTCAAAGACCTTACTCTAAGGCTGTGGCTGGTCACCGGCCGATCGGTAATCCAACCAGACACTCCGATTTTAAAGGTTTTTTTAAAACGGAAGGACCCAGAACCTTCCGAATGGCCAGGTAATCCGTACTTTATACCCCACAGGATCGGTTCAGACAGTGCCCTTTATGCAGTCTCAGTTGGTCTTACCTCACAGCTGGAACCTCAGACTAGGGACTAAGTCCTGGGTGGGTAAAACCTATTCCGTTAGTCTCAAGAGCTGCTTACAGTAGCACTTACATTCTGTGACAATGAGAAAAACCATTTGCCCTAGATATAAATTTAAGTTCGGAAAATTGATATTTTTGTAAATAAAAAAACAATCACTTCTACTATGGTGAAAAAATATTTCTTTAATAATAACGTAATTAAATTCTTAATGAGTTTAAAATTTATATTTTCATTATGTTTTCACAAACTTTAAAAATCTCCACTCTGTATTAATGTAAGTACAATATATAGGCCTATAATGAAATTTAAAATATTAAAAATTAACTTCAATTTTGCGTTGATAAATATATATATATATATATATATATATATAATAAAGCCAATTAGGTAATATAATTTATTATTGATTAACACTTTAAACTGCCTTTAACTAAAAAGAACAAGAAAATTTCCAAGTGAAAAATAATTTAACACTTTCATTAAACCTAAGGCATTATTGCACAACAAAGTGACAAGTTCATAGCGCCTCTGCTACAATTGAATGATATGGTTTACATTCTCTTGGCTATTTATAAACTCTTTACGCCTAACTTTGGAACTCCGCAACGATTGTTTTACCTGATACTTTGTTATAATTACTTGGTAGCTATTTAGTGAGGTCTCGCCACATAGCTGGGCGCCTGGTTGGACAATCGCACCACGCTCCTTCCACCACCATCAGACACAATGCAGTCTGGGCTCGCACACAGTAACTCCAGCCCAATCAGTCAGCGCTATTCAGGTTGAGTTCACTGTACAAGTGAACGTAGGTAGGGAAGTAGAAACAACTAAGTGTATCCCCTACCGCTAAGCTATGTGTGACAGCGGACATTACCTTGCAGTATAATAAAAGATGTTTTTATTTCAAGAAACTTTTATTTCACTTGCTTAATCTTAGTTTCGAATACATGAAAGATGCGTACACCAGGAATATTGCGAAAGATGCGTACAGGATCAAGTTTTTACCGATGACGAGGGTAAGCTATGACGTCAGAACATTGTGACATGCCAAAAATGCGTATAACTTTTAGGCGAACACGGATCTTTTAAAGTCATTGAGCTACATAAATGAGTTTACCTCTGAGCTTAGAGGAACATAGATCTTTAAATCTTTACTTATTATATCTGATTTCCATAACACTTTTCCAGGCTTTGGACTGGCAAAATGATATAGGCCTATATCTTGTGGTTTTATTTTAGCGTGTTTAAAATCAGCTTGTAGCCTCGCTAATTTTGTTGTTTTATATTTTCAATTAAAATTGTTTTTTTCCATTTTAGAGAATTTTTTTTCATTTTAATCTATATTCAAACTTGACAAATTTATTTGACTTTACCATCTGATTTCTTGGGTCTAATCTAATACATTGTTTTGATTCAGGAAAGAGATCTTAAACAAAATATTAGTTTCCAGTTTCTAGGTATTTTTTTAGTTTTTTTTTATTTAACTTTTAGTCCGACTTAATTTACTTTGTTTTTCTTTTCTTTCCTCCAGTCTCATGTGCATAAGAGTCGAAGTTTCAGCCTCTTTTGATAAGCCTCTTTCGATCATATCGAACTTATTATCTCGACAGTTAAAAGCAAAGTGACCACTGTCAATGTGGACACCCTTTTTTGATCCATTGTAACTGGGAGAATCCAAAACCTTGAAAGTTATTTGGAAAAAGTTTAGGGATAGATGACGGGTTGACAATTGGTATTTGGTTTGTACGCTTTTTTCGCTTATCAAATTTACAACTTACCCTCGTCAATTGCTATTGTTTCCTCTTGTACGCATTTTTCGTGCCACCTTAGTTTCACCGCGGTTAGCCGGTATAACGGATTTGGTAGGGTAGGTGGAATCAGGTAGGCTACGGAAAGTACATAATGTTCGTTTAGTGCGGGAAATAGAGGGAATTGTGGCATTGCATGGCCTGGGTCATTAACCTGAAGTAGGTCTGCTCCCATCTATCTGTGGTAATGGGAAGTATTCACTACCCACCCGGTGATTTCAACTGTAATTAAATATTAAAAATATAAATAATTTTTTATGTTTAAAACCAATTTGAGTTTCCTAACTTTACAGTAATTATTTCCAATTATTTGTTTTTTCATAAACTTTGTATAATGTTTATAGATAATGGTAAGGTTTATGATAATAGAACTCCTTTATAGGCTACATGTGATAATTACAATCTAATGCGTCCTGATTGAAAACTAATGGAATGGTTTAAATTTGTATTGACTCAAATGTGAGATATTTCATTAAAAAAAGCAAAATATTAGTGGAGTTTGTAAAAAGAAGCAGTAGAAATAGGTCTATATATTTTTTTAAATTAAAAAATAAAGGATAATCTAGGAAGCTTATGTTATGTAACTGGGAAATTGACATTTCAAAAATATTATTATTTTGTCATATACTCTAACAATTCGTTTAATATAGGTTTTAAAAATTAAAATTCAGAAAATCCTAATTACATGCATTTTTTTGTACATTTTGATATTTGTTAGAATGATTGCTTTAAACAAAAATGAAAAACGAACATTTTTTAATGAGTAAACTAGAGCAGTCACTCAAGTATTTTAACGAAACCGAATAGATTTTGAATTTTCCTGAAAATGTAAACCAATAAAATAACGACCTATAGAAATATTACCAGGTTTTTTAAACTCAGCTTGGGCCTGTTTCAAAACTGTCTAACATTCCCGAAGTCCCAAATTATTAATAAAAATTTGAATTTATTTTATTCATAAACAATATTTATTGTTCATTTTACAGTTAACTGCCTTTGACTACATTCCTATTACAAACATATACTTTATGTATAAAATTTATTCTGAGCTTTCTCAAATCGAATAATAAGAAGAGTTGACAATAATAAGTATATAAATTATACTTGACAACACTAGAAGTCGTAAAGAAATAATTTAAATGAAATAATTTAAATTTAGGAGTGACCAATACAATTAATTATCTAACGCTAACGTTCTAGCTCCCAGACTCAGACTTTCCACGACCTTCTACGTATTCTCTGTTCCTGATGTACAATAACTCGCTGCAAATCACAGCATGCGTTCGCTCTTTAAATATATAATTTATAATTTTATTTCTTCGTTAATTAAAGTTAGATTATTTAGGTACAGTTATTTAATATAATAAAAAAATGTTTTAAAGTAATTGGATTATCGTAAATTATTAAGTTAATTTCTATATTTTATGTAAAAAAGAACTTATGACTACTTTCGAAATTTTGACAATTTGGATGAAAATATTTATTACGTTTTTGCTCGACATTTTGAATTGATTTTATTTTTAAAACGAAATATCTTTATATTATTAGATACAAAGTTTTTAATATTGAAATTATCAAGGTTATCTCACTTGAATGGTGGTTTATAAACAAAATTATTAATTTTTTCAATAGTGAAATAAAATAAATACTATATCTCTTCAAACTATTAATAAAATCGACAAATTAATAACATATGCTGCGAAATAATTTTCGCCAATATGCTAATAACGTATCTTGGGAAACAATTTTGGCCAATATGCTAGAATCTGGTTTTTAACATATCAATCAATAAAATACAATAACCCTTGCTACGAGTATTTAAACAACCACGATGTACATTTCGCTAACGCAGTTACCATCATCACCAGATGGCTACAAACATAAGCTTGCATTTGAAGAATAAGCATGTATATTACAAAATACTGCGTCATACAAATTTATCTAAAGTTGTTTATAATACATTATCCTACATATATTTACATTAAAAAAGCGTTATTGAAAATATTACACTATTTTATCAGTCAGGAATGCCCCAGACTTTGCTGGGTCCCCCAGACTTCTTTTAATCCCACTTTACAGTCCTTTGTTTATTACTTTGATTGTACAAGGTGTGTAATGAATAGTTTGAACTGAACTCAACGGGTAAAGCAAATATTCTTTCACTCTGGACATTCAATACTTATTTCTGAAAAAAAACAAATTGGTTAACGACAAATGCGAATTTTATTACAACTACATTAAAAATGTCGAATGATGTGTAATATTGTCGTGATGTAATAAAAAGCAAGTTTACAGAAATAGGGCTTTCATACATTCGGTGCATAAAATATACTGCTCGCACGAACAAAAGCTATTTACTGCAAAAGTATATTTCTTTTTTAAATTGTTGTTTACTTAATTAAATAAACCCTGAGAGCCTCCATGTTATAATTAGATTTCAGGTGAAATCGTTTTCCTTTTATGGTCATGTTGAAATAAATGATCAAGGTGCAGTGTCTCAGTTTAGAACCTCTGCCTTTTTATACACTCCTAATACAACAGTCAACTGGCGCGCAACAAAATGTTCCCCGTCATTCCACTGATCATACTACTAAACTCACTCTCTCATGCTACCAACGCAGTCAGTCAGTCGCAGGATGGATTTTTATTGCCAAATGGGACAAGTGAGAGAAACCATACCATAAATATTAAATATACTCTTTCTTTATATACTCATTTATAATTTATAAAATAAAAAGTATTACAAGGATATTTAAACTCTTATGCTTTATAACATTGATTTCCATTCCAGTTTAGTTACTTTGCTTACACATATTACAATAACCATCCGTTTTGACGATTTGTGATATTAATATTAAATAATTAAATTATTAAAAAAATTATTAAACTATATAATAATTTTTTGCACTTCTATACAGATACAGAAAATATGCAGTTACAGACTGTCTAATACTGCATGAATTTTATTAGATTATAATACTGAAATTTATTGAATATTTCATAAAAATACTTATAGTATTCATAAAAAAACGCGGGGAGGATGCAATTAATGCATGATAGGCAACTTTTTTCCTACAATTTTTTTTCACTAATCTTTCCACGGACCCAAGGTTTTTTGTTTTTAATTTTATGTTCTTTTTAAAATCGTGTGTTTTTAAAAGATTAATATCTTGTGGTTTTGTTTTTTATTATTATTACCCACCAACTTCCAAATATTGAAAATATGAAACTTATAAAAGAAATTCATAACGGAATAAAAATGAACATATACATTCGAAATATACAAATACAGTAATAATAACAAATTAATAAATGAAGAAATACAAATGCAATCTAAATTTGATACTATATTCAATGTTTATAATGTTATAGCAACAGGATAAACTTGGGAATTTGTATAAATTTGGCGAAAATACTATTTCTAATTTAACATATGTTTTATATCTCGCATTATTGTATTATTTATTCCTGATGATGTTGGTACTGTTTATCAACTATTTCGTTTTAAATGAAGGCTTTAAATAAAAATTAGTATTTATGCATTGACAGTTGTTTATACTCCATGCCAGTTGTTAATTAATTAATTTAAAAAAATAATAATAAAAATAAAGGTTTTAATTAAAAGAAAGGAGTTTTGCCTTGGTTTTTGGGTAATAACAAACTCTAATTAGGACGTCCTTGTAAATGTTGAGCCAGAATACCAAATTTGACTGTAATGATACAAATTTATGGTAGGCCTACTTAAACCTGTAGTGTTGTAAGTATTGTATCGACCAAACTATACCTTCTGAGTTTATATGATTTTAGGAAAATCTCTTTCAATATAAGTTCTATCTTACTAAAGTAGCTCCCATGCTGCTTTGTGCCAATAACGCACTAACACAACTTCCATGTTTTATTATAATAAATGCAAATATATATATCGCTCTTTGAAACAAATATGTAAATCTTGCTTTCAATTTCCAAAGTTACGCCAATTTTTTTACCTTTTGTTATTACTTTTGATTTATAAAAATTTCGTTAAAAACAATTTTTGTTTTATCATTTATTTATTTTTTTTGTGTACATGTACATGTATAGAAACGCCATATATAGAAACGGCGACGACTTATTTTACATTATATATAAGCAGAAAATAATCCTTTATTGGGAGCGTGGTGAACGGTTTATTAATTTTTTTAAATAATTTTTTTACTCTCATGAAATATATTTAAGAAGACAAACTTACAGTATTATATTTACGTGGGTATAGAAATCACTAGTTAATCCTTATAATAAAATAATTGAAAGATATCCGAATGACATGAAGGTAGGCGAACCCGCCAACCCACCTGGCGAATACCAGCCCACTGCACTTTCCACATGCCCAGACTGTACTAATAACATTCAGGTACATATAATTATTTGAAGGAGCAGTACCAGACATGCACTCCAAGCGCTTTATTTACTGCCTGTTTTGACTTTGGAATTATTGAAGACAAATTATTGCAGAGCTTTCGAGTGAACTGTCTTTAGAAATTTATGTTTCCCGAAGATGTTAAGTTTCTTATTTTATTATGTCTCCAGCCGTAGAAGATATTTACACAATACTCCTTTGCTCAATACAAAAATATAGCGCGTAATGATGAAATCTTTTATCAATGATCGAGTCTTAAAGATGAATGTAGCTTTATTACATATTCATATAAAAGACAACAAGTAGTTTCATTGAATGTGTTGCTGTAAACCGAGTCATTAATGCCACAAATTTATTCATCATTTTAAACGTATTCAACAAGTTTGCTTCATCAGTTTTTCAAAGCACGGTCTAAAAATATTATTTATTTGGTTCAGTTTTTAAAAAAATGCAACTTTTTTTAAAAATTTGGTATTAGATTTAACTCTATGCTTTAAACAGTGTTCACTATATTCTTTAATGAATAAAATTAAGGTTATTTAGACAAACCTATTAAATTTATAGGAATTGTATTAGTGCATACGGATTGGACCGCTTCGGGAAGGAAAACCTTACACTAAACTTCTTTATTTACTGTCACATCCGACTTTTACAGTGTTTCTCAGATGTTTTACATTCGACTTCTAAATATGGATTTTAGAATTTTAAAATACTCAGCGTACGTGTTATTAAAATTATCAGCAAAGCTTCTTCGTTTAAAATATGCACTATTATTTATTTAGCTTTCATATTTCACAAAATTACCTTTTTATAGAATAGAACGTTTTCGTTCGCTAACTGATCGAATATTTTCAAAATTAATATTCTTACCAGAATAGGTGCAACAATGTTTTTCTTAGGACAACAATGCTTGCTATAGTCTAGACGATAAGAGTTGTGTGTATTATTAAATTGTCTATGACTATAAAAAATCTATCGTGTTTCGTATTAATTTCGCTCTGTTACTTCAATATTTATTTCTATAAATTTGTTTTTTAATACTTGTAGACTACCAATATGTTTAATTCATTTGCTCTAAGTGTTTATTTAATTGATTAAATTTATTAATTTGAAAATCTTTATATTATAATCAGTTCTTCTTCGTGTTATTTAAAAAGGCTCTAAACTATCACTTAAAACGTCTCTTTTTGTTATCAGCGCAATCTCAAGTGCCTGGTTGATTTATTATTCTACCTGCAACCAGTGTTAAAGAAAGCAGTCGCTACAAAAACCATGGTACCACCAGCCCCCCCTTCTCTGACTGACTTACCATTGTCTGTTTTTTTACTACGATTTCGTAAAAAAACGTCTTCTTCTTCAAAAGTCATTCAAAATTGTATATTGAACTTACAATTCATGGATTAAGAAAATGTTCTCCTCTTAAAGAAATGCGATATGTTAATAGTTTATCCTATCATTCATGATCTTGCTGAATAGAGTTCTTAACCTCAAATTGATTAAGTTGTTTTTGAATTTAGTCCTATTATGTGACCATTTGTGTAAATTAATCAAACCTAACGTTCTATAAGTCATCCATCTGGTTAGTTAACACTCCAAACGTGATACCTAATAAATAGGAGCGTGATAAAACAAATTCATTTCAGTCAAAAGGTAAAACAAGTTTATTGCACTACTCCAGCGCTTTCAATCCACTACGGTCATTTACATCTGTTAAACTCCACGGCTTGACTTCTAAAACCTATTGCGCCGCTTTACTTTAAAAACTCTTTATAAATCTATAAATGGTTGTCTTGTCATTGAATCACTTGGCTTTTAAACTTAACTCAGTACGTAAGTGTAACATATAAAATTATGGGAGCGTGTAAACCTCTGTCAAGTCCCCTACCGACCACTTTACACGCAATGTGAATCATAGTCCGCGTTTGTTAGTAATTTAAAATCGCGCTTTTTGGAAAGCGTTCGTATTAGGTGAATTTTATTTTATTTTTTTCAAAAATAATCAATAGTAGACCTATTTGCTTCTGGAAGTATACTTCATAGTGGTTTTGGTCTTGATTTAAAAGAGTTTTTATCTTTATTAGTTTGAAGAATATTTGTCGTGTTCAGACTTCGACTTCTGTTTGGGCTGAAGGTTTTCTGTTATACTCTATAATTAATTGATCTTTTTCAATACTATCCCGGCCTTAAACATAGGTCATAGAGTAAATTTTACATTGGATAGACGATTAGACAAATCTTTTCATAAAAATGAATTTGCAATGTTACATATAGCGTATAGAAGAGATCTTACTTGCACCGTTCATTATCAGTTTATACTGAATTTATAACTAGGCTATACATTTTTAATTTTGTTGTCTATTACGTTTTATAGTCCATCACATAGCCTATACATATTAACATAAATAGGAATATTTTTCAATCTCCTTTTAATTTCAACTCAATCTGAAAGTTTATGTTTCTTTGTTAGAACAAGCGGTATTTTTTAACCGATTGAGACGAAATTTGGTATGAAGATAATTTAGGTACTTGAGAGAAAAATACTATCATTAGTTTTACAAATATCAATTCTGTTATTACAAAATTATTGTTTATAAACTTCTATTTTACACTAATTTTCTGCTTGTGCGTTCAATCAGTTTGTAACACATCTATTTTGTGGGCATTAATTCCTCTAGAATTTGTATGCGCAATTTATGTGACTCATATTTTAGAAACAAACAAAACTAGCAGAGTCGCGCATTTTATGTAACTGTATTTATTTTAAACGTTAATTCCTGAGGAATTAAGGTTCTTGTTTAATATTGCAGTAATTGCTACATAATAATATGATTGACCTGCAATGTCAAATCTAATTGAAGTATAAGAATTATGTGTTCGTTAAATAATTCAAAGAACAAATTTTTAATTTAAACAAATCAACCTTTACTTTATTAAAAGAAAATATGCATTATATCACAAACAAATCACATTAAAGAAATACAACACTATTTACAGATTTTCAACTTTTACAGATTAATTTTCATTTACAGATTTACACGCTACAAAATCTATGACTGAGATAATGGCCCTTTTCGAGATTGCTTTGCGTGTTCAATTTACATTTAAATTTATGATTTCGATTTATAAAAGATCTACTACATGATACAAAGAATTTATATTTACTCCATTATTAGAAAACGAAACATAGCATTGAACGTTTAAAGTTTGTCTTTAAATTTTGAATGATTAATGTTTAAAAGGATAAATTTGCAATTTTGTTCACTAAACTTGTTAAATTTTACAACTTAGCTGTGTCGTTACAAACTGGCGTAGCCATGCCGTTCTTTGTTCATTAGATTCCCGGATTCTGCATATTGTATTAGCTCGCTCGTAATTCTGAATATGGTACCGGCGTTGTACCGTAACGCAGCATTTCTTCTACTAAACAAAACAAATTATATAATAAACTGTTACATATCTCCAAATTAAACTTCCCCTCGCTCTTCGGTCTTAATGTGCGTGCAGTCGATTACATGGTTAAAAACGGAAAGAGGCAGAGCTGCGGGTGCTTCCCATGCATCTTAATTTCCGCGCACCGTTCTGCGCATATTACAGTTCCAAAATTTCTACCTAGAGGTCAGACTCAAATTCACAATTTTTTATTTATTCTTTTATTGTTACATTTTGTAATGAATTCACGTTTGTTTTCTGAATCTTATTTTAATATGTAAGACCATCTAAAATGTTACAAGTTAAATTTTAATGTAAAAATGAAATGGAACCAATAATCAAATAGATAACAATATCAAGAGTGGTACAATATATTACAAAGAAAATATTGGAAAGAGCCCCAATACCACAAAAATAATCAAAAATAACAAATAAAATGAGTTACTAAAGATTAAAACTTTATGTACATTTCGATGACCATGTCATCATCATCATCAGCGGGTCTTAATACATAAATATACAATCTAGCAAACAAGAAGTTACAAACTAGAGTGATATCTAGTTATTGTACAATAAGTATCAAATAAGTGAATCACTCTAGTTTGTACCTTCTTGTTTGCTAGATTATATTTTTGTAATAAGGCCCTCTGATGATGATGGTCATCGAAATGTACATAAGGTTACTTAAGTTAATCTTAAGTAACTTGTTTTAAAGTTGAAGTTGCATCTTGAATTCACTGATTAAACTAATTTTAAAAATACTTAACTAAGTGAATACGTAATTGCTTACTTACTGACGCGTTTCAAAACATTCGTTCCCTTTACGAAGCTAACTCTCTACTCGGGTAGACCTCCCAGTAACTTTACTCAGCGTAGAGGTAAGCTTCGTAAAAGGAACGAATGTTTTGTAACTTGTTTTATTTGTTATTTTTGATTATTTTTTTAGTATTGGGGTTCCTTCCAATATTTTCATTATAATCAAATAGATAGCAATAATTACGCTATGACGTACAGCCGACAGATTAAGTGAATAATATAATTTCACAAAAAAACACTGCTTATATGATTTTACATTACTTTGCACAAGAGCGGTTTCATATATTACTTTATTTATTGTAGATTATTAGGGTAAAATAATATAGACTAAGAATCTTTTTCAAAGTCTCATTGAAGCAAAAATAACAGCTGGATTTGGCATATGTTTAAAAAGTTATCTAGAACATCTGCTTTAGAGACCAGGTAGTGATTACTTTAATTCACATGAATGCACCAGAAAAATATCTTATTTTTATATTTATATACGAGTTTCGTTTAAGCTAGAAACGGACGTGTCTATCACTCAAAAACTATTTGAACATAATTTACCCTTGTTTGAGAC
>JBAIZL010000001.1:55206270-55231270 GCA_036971475.1 Prosapia bicincta | reverse complement strand
TCGATTGCATTTACAACTAATTACACCTGTAAATAAATATTAAAATTAACTACTACAAACACAAATAGCAAACTACAGTTCAATAATTTGTTTGTATCTGTGTACATATCTTATGCTAAAAATTATTAAAATATTAAAAAGCTTACAAACAACCTAAAATTAAATTTCCCTAAAACTTGTATTTATGATTTGTAAATTAAACTATGTATTTTAAAAAATTTAATGCGTTAAAAAGGAAAAGCCAACAGTTTATTTTAACTTGTAAAATTTACTGAATGCTTGGGTAAAATCGAAGGCTTGTCAGTAACGTTACCAGAAATTTGGCATATCTATGATACTGAAATTATATTCGTATTTTATGTAATATTTTTTTTGAATTTTAAAATACTTTTACTTTTGTACTAACTCGTGTTATTTACAAGCTCTCTTTTTTGTTCAATTCTGAATTATCGTTTCCTATCAAATACTTCAATATTTCATATTAAACAAAATATATAATGACGGTTTCATAGCGTCTGGCGTCACTGTCAAATTTCCAAACTTTGCTTCTATGCTTTCCTGTTGTAGCAGTGTTCCACCGATATTCCCGTGGCGTCCATTCCAAAGCAACTCTCAGTAATCATCCTCCGACATCCTCTTTATATGTCCGAACCATATCAGCTGTCTCCTTTGAATCTCCTCTCTGACCGTCTCCTTCTTCTTTATCATGTCTCTAATCCTTTCATTTGTCCTATGTTCTCGTCTAAAGGTTTAACACGATCTTATAAGAGCTTCTAATTCCACTGCGTTAACCATGTTGTTGTTTGCTTGATACATTACCCACGTAACTGATCTGTGAGTCAAGATACTCTTTACTATGGTGTTATACAGTCATTTTTTTGTCCTCTTGTTATTTCTTCGTTCCACCATATTCCGTTCAGTCTTTTTACTGCTCTTCATCCCTGCCCTGCTTTATATTTGATCTCATCTCTTTCTTTACCATCCTTTGTTATTTCCACTCCTAGGTATTTATATTTGTCTGAGATTATATCTTCGCCAACTTCCAACACCAAGTTAGTCACCATGGGGTTTCCATTAGACATGTATTTTGCCAATTCTGTATTGCTTTGCAGGCCTTCTTTTGTGTATTCTTCTATTATTTTTCGTGTCATGTGTTCCAAGTCTTCTTTTTCTTGATCTCTAATGACTTTTTGTAAATTGTAATGTAAAAACATCTGTATTGTTTATTTGGAACCCCACACCTCGCTATTTCGTTTTCCAGTTACGGAGTACTTTGTCTACATAGCCTATATTTTGAACAGAGTCGGAAGGATGCAGCCCCCTTGCTCACTCTCTTCCACACAGGAAATCCTCATGACACTTGTCCTTTCACTTTTATCCATGTGAGTCCTTATATAATTCTTTAATTCCTATAATGACGTTCTCACTGATGTTGGTTTCTCGTAGGGCTTCCCATAATTTCACGCTGGGTACATTGATATACGATTTTGATAAATCCACCAATAACATCTGCACTTCATGTTTGTCGCTAATCTTTTTTCTGTAATATGTATTTACAAATCTTCCTGCCCGAAATCCTAATTGTTGTTTTTGTTGTTTTGCTTCTATCATCAGATATTCCTCTTCTACGACGTCTGGATCTATTCTTCCGCATCCTCGGCTCAGAGCAAGTGGTACTGCTATGCCGAGATAATTATCTCAGTTTTTTTTCTGTTTCTTTTCTGTTTGTACATTTCTGTCATATATCGCGTTTTTCATTCTTCTAGTGTACGGTTTTTTCCTAGGCATACAATTAATTATTCGTAGGCTTATAATCATTCTCCTGAGTTTATCCGTGCCGTTCAAAATCATTTCCGCACTGATTCCTCCATTTGTCTTTTCATTCTTCAAGAGAAACAATCTTCTGTCGCTCCATTGCTCCGACCACTCTGTTAAAATTCACTTTAATCGGCTTCCCTTCTATTTCTATTGGCGTATTCCTATTTATAAATTCTGCTCAACATTGCGTTAGTTGTTTCTTAAAATGTTCTTCCTCTGTCTTCTAATGGCATATTTTTTATTTGAATTGTTGTTGGTCTTATCTTGCTGATGAATTTCCAAGCCTCAGTTCACCTTCTCCCGATGTATTTCTCTATCTCTCTACATCGTTGGTATTAACTATTCCTTTGTTCTTTAACTACTGCCTTTCTAGCTTCCTTACGTTTTTCTTTGTATGAATCTCTATCGCTATTGCTTTTTGTGTTTAGCCATTGAAGGTAACCCTTCTTCTTGTCCCTGACTTTTGCATCTATATTCCAGTTATAGCAAATGTTTCTACTATTACTTGGCTAACGTATCGTTTCCAGAGCTTCTTTTGCTGCTCGGTGCATTAAATCTTTGTTCTTATATAGTTCTTCCATAGTTTCATACTGCTTTTCTTCTAATTTATGGCCAAGTCGGATTTTATATCCTCTCGTCTATGACGCCTTCAATATTATACCAAATCTATTACATTCATGTTATTGTTGTCTACTGCGTTATTGGTTTACAATCATATGGAAACATTATTTTTGACCGTGCCAGGTATTGATCAGATACACAATACAGCCTTTATGAGCTGTGACATCATTTATTTCGGTGTTCGTGTATTTCAATATTACCATATAGTCTATTATTGACTTTGATAGTCGGGAACTTTGTGTTCATGTATACGTATGTGTCTTTTTATGATAAAGAAACAATTCATTATTTTCAGTTCGTTATTGTGACGTAGTTTTATTAGCCTCTCTCCTGTCGTTTATTTGGTACTTTCCAAATCTACTGACCACTTTTCCCCCTATTCTCGTTAATGTTCGTCCATTACAGTCCCTATTATAATGATTTTTCTAATACTTCCGATTTAATCAATTACTTTTTGTAATTTTCGGTAGAATTTCTCTTCCTCCATCTCTGTACCATTGTCCGTTGGTGCATAAACTCCTATAATTTTCATTCTTCTACCAAATACATTTAAATGGATCTCCACAATTCGTTCCTCAATTAGTTCATATCGTGTTATGTACCTTTTATACCTACTTTTTCTTTCTGAGTAATGACACTCCTCTTTTGAACCGTTCTAATTTAAGTAGTCCGTTATATATATATATATATATATATGCATATCTTCTTAGGTCTTCTATTCTTTTGGACTTCTTTTTTGTTCCTGCTAATACTAATACATCAATCTCCTTGTTTTCTTCGGATTCTTTGGACATTCCACGTTGCTGTTCTCACTGTCCTTTTTTGTAGCTTCCTTCGTTTTCCGGCATTTCCGTCCTTGTTCCCGAGGCAGAAGTTTAGTTCTGTTTGCCGTCTAGTCTTTTCCGAAGAATACGGAGCAGGGCTATTGCTTCAAACCCCCGCAGGAGTACCTTTGCTAGCTTTGCTTCACACCGAGTATTTATTGAATAAAATGTTTACAAAAGAGAATAATTTTGGGGAAATGCTCTCAGTTTCGTCTAAAACTCATCATATACAGTCCTACACAAAAGTTTTACATATGCATTACAAAAATCGCAATATAATTATTATTATTAATTTGTAAGGACAAATTAGTAAGTAAAATTTTACTTCTTTGAAGAACAAAACTAATAAAATAGACGAAAATAACTACAAAGAATTAATTAATACAGTTAGGATATTCCCAAAGAACACTTAATTTGTTAAAAATCATTCCAATGACATGGTCATCTTTAGTTAATATAACTATTTAGAGATTATCGTCAGAATCATCTTGAGCGATTAGTCAGGCTTATATTTTGTAGATCCTATTTTCATACACTAAGGATGACGTAAAATTATCGAAGTGTATTTGAAAAACACTACCTACTGTGAATTTTAATTGGAGTTACATTATTACTATTATTACAAACCTGCTATAGTTTTAATATATTTATTATATTATATATTATTATTATTATTTACATTATATTATTATTCTTTATATTAATAATTTAATATTAGTAGTAGTAGTAGTAGTATAGTAATATTAGTACTATTATTAAACTATTATAATGATTATAATAATTAATAATAATAATATTATTATTATTATTGTTCTTCTTCTTCTTATTATTATTTTTTAAATTGACGAAAAAATACAATGAACAGTTGGGCGAATCACAGCAATTTTTGTAACACCTTTTTCGTTGCAATCTGAAGTAATTTGGAGACTAAGTTTGAATATTTTTCAAAAATCATTTTCCAATAAATTCAGAAATATTGTGTGTTTAATTAAATAATGTGATAACGTACATTTGTGATTTCACACGTCGACTTTTTTAATTACATGTAGGTTAAGTTACTTACTGTATTGTACGTTAGCAGTAAATCAGAAATGAGTGATTTAGAAAAATTGTATTATACTTTTAGTAAAAAAATATAGTGATATAATATACTGGTTTATTAAACACGTAAGCTCTATTTGTTAATTAATTTTTCTAGGGACTATTTCATAAAATTCAAATTTGTAAAGTTACAATAAAACTAAGGTTATGCTACGATCTTATGAACGTCTTAATGATTTGTTTTATTTTACCAATCAAATTAATTGTCAAAACTGTTCTGACGGCAGTACCACAACTGCAATATTTTGTACGGCGATCAGTTAAAGCGACTTATCACTTGAATTAAGCAATCAGTCAACGTGGCTGATTTATCAGGAAAGGTAATTCATAGACTATGATACAAAAAAATGATGTTTATTATAGATAAAATTAAATTTACTACCTAGTCTAGTACGTTTACACAAATTATGACTCACGGAGGGTCGTAAACGTACATCGAGGTCAAAAAGAAGGTCATAATCCGTTATACTACCTCGAAGGAGGGTGGATATGAAAGATAAGTGAAACAGAAAGATAAGAATAGAAAACAGACATTATGCTACCCTGGCTCTAAAGGTAGAGGAGATTATGGTTCTAACTGACTTGTTATCGTGCTGGGTAGAGAGAAATATTGGTTCGGTTACTCGGATTTCAATAACAAGGCCTACTTTTTTCTTATCATGTTACATTTAATGAATTACAATAAAAGCCCAAAAACCCAACAAAAAATGAATGTACTAATACATCATTTAACTACTCGTATTATAATTATAATTATTTATTATTTATACTAAATTAAACTTTGTTGTGGATGATAGATTATATTGTGATTAACTATTTAACACTCCACAGTTCTAGAGATATTAAATATTGATCCATTTAGCTTAAATTCATCCAAAATGTGAAGAAAATATAAGTTTTGGTTAGTATATTCTACTTCATTTCCAATCTCAATGTTATACTTCGGTGCTGAAAAACCAAATTATTTAATTACAAACACTAACCAGAAGTAAAAACCAGCGTTTAGAACTTGTAATTTTAAACTTAGTCATGAAATACTAAATTCACAAATTTTAATTTAGTCTTGAATAATTCACAACTATCAAAATATTATAAATATATTTTGGACCTAAACATATTTAAAATTATTTCAAGTTTTGATTCAAATTCATTTGAGATAGTTTACACAATTTTTAAAACGAATGCGTTTATTTAACTTAACCTTACCAAGGATAATTTATGTAGAGGTAAGGGACACTTTAATTCCTCATGACTCACAGCAAATCTGCAGGAAAAGGTCTGTCAGGATCATTGCGATTCAGTTGGGTCACCTTGGCATGTCCTTATAGGAGTACGGCCTCAAGGCTCCGCCGCCCTGAGTCCTACTATGTCCTTCTATTGTTCATTAAACTTCTTACCGGGTGTTCAAACATCGTCAATTTCACACTTAAATCGTGCAGCAAGTACTCAAGTTATTGTTAGTAAACAAAAAGCTACATAAAAAAGTATTTTAAGTTTACTAAAACGTTTCGAAACTAACTAGCTTTGATGTTTTTTTATTCATTATTTTACCGTCCGGTTACTATTTCTTCCGTCACCCTTCTTAATGATTAAGATAAGCTATTCAATATCAACGTTAATTAAAATATCCTAGTTCACTGATACAATTTCAAAATATAATGTTAGCAAAAATAAGGAAAATTGAGCTCTCTCTGTAGGATATGAGAGGATATTTGCAGAATTTAAATCGCACGGACGCCCCAAAATAACTTTTATTTCATAGGAAAATTCTCTGATACGTAAACAGACATTCATTATAATCACAAATTACACTGTTCACGTAATCGTTGCCATTCCGAAAGCCATAATCGGTCCTCATTTAAAACGCAGCTGCGGGCCGTTTTTTGTTTTGCGATCGAAACAAGAGGCCAGAAATCGATTCCCACGAAGACTGGAACACCTCCAGCGTCTCCAGATACAGTGTTTTAACGCCACACTCATTACTGTCCGCAATCCCCGCCACCGGGAACCAGTTTACAAACAGGAGCCGTCTGGCCAGACACTAGCGGATTTGTCGCATTTTTGGTTGCTTATCAGAAGTAAATAAAATGGCTGCCAGCTAAAGCTTCTGTAAGTAATTTTATAGGCTTAGATTTGTTGTAAGGCAATCAAACAATAAAACTATCGATTATTATGTTATCATAAGAAAGATAGGAAAAGATTGGGGATTTAGGTAGGATTAAGGTAGAATATTAAACCACGAAGAAATAGGGGAGTTCTAGCGTATTCTCTAAACGTTACATCGATTTGTAAGAAGAATGATGAACGATAAGTGGAAGGCTAGGGAACATCATAACGATCCCCTGGTACTGGATATGAGACATTACGGGATTGCATAAGCATCTTACATGTATAGGCTTACTTAGTAGGGGTTGACAATTCACCCCAATCCCTGATTCCGACATACAAAAGTTCTACTTTAGACATGTGACCCTAGCCACTTAACTATAATTTTTGATATGCCATCCTTTATTCCTAGCAATGTGCAAAGGACAAGCTGGACAAACAGGTCGCAGCTTTAAACAGAGTCGAGGAACACAAACAAAACACCAACTCAATATTTTACAATCACATAAAAGAAACAGGACACAAATACACAGTCATTTACCATAACCTGGAAACCCTACACATCAACAAAAGAGGACCACATCTCAACACACTAGAACAATATGAAATTTACAGACACACAAAAACACAAAGCACAAACATATTAAAAGAACAAACGCAATACAAATCACACATACCCTTTGATTCTATCGAAAACCTACCTTTAAAACCATCACCGCTTGACCCAACATCTCCAAGCAGAGGACACCGATGAAGATCGGCACATGGCGATTGAAACGTTCTGTCTCAGTAAGTTTTAACGAATTTACTAAATTCAAAGTTCGAATAGTCATAAACTATTGTTTAAGTGAATATTAATTTATTTATTCTTAGATATTTGCTAAGCCTTTAAATTTTCTCTTTCTATTTTATTCAATAATTTATAGAAATATTAAAGCTAATCATCATGTAGTTTCAACTTAATGCTCAACTTATTAAATATATAACAAATTCTAAGGGACAGTTCAAATTCGCTCTTTTTATTATGGAAGGTTTTGGTTCCAGAATCGAACGGAAACATTCTTATGTAACCTCTTTGAAAATGCAGGAATGCATAAAAGCGAGACAAGTAGCAATAAAAAACGCACAATTTACATCCTTATTGTTCCACAGAGTAGTTACAAATCTCGCTGACTTCTTAATAACGAATCTGTGCTTTCCTAACAATTACTCCGGCTGCGAAGATAAACGAGACTAGTGGACTATGTAGGTAGCATTGGCGGGAACTGTGGACTGCGGACTGACATGTAGGTTCAGTCTGTGAACAGATCTCGGAGCGAGTTCTTCGTTTAACCGATGCGTCTCTCGTAGTAGCTTAGTGATTGTGTTGTGTTTGTGTTATTCTTGAAATGTGCGCTCAAATGGATTTCCTCAACTTTAAGGTAAAGTAGTTATTTTTGTTTTTACCTACTAATGGTGCTTTTTATATGAGTAACTTTAAAACCACGTTTGTTCTTGTCGATTTGTTTCAGAGAAATAACTACGTTTTTGTAAAAGGTTTTGTCCATATTCTGACAGTTTTAATAAATTGATTGTAAATTGAGCAAACTAATTTTTCTTTACAATAAATTATTTTAATACACTATTTCTATTTTTTTATTTCGTTAAATGTGAAGTTTATAGATTAAAAAAGGATTAACGTTATTTAATTTTTTATTTTTATATTTTTGAAAATGCTTTTATATTTGTTCCACGTTTGTATAAATCAAGTCTTCATTAATTTTATTAGTATAATATTTTCATGCAATAATCTCCATTTTGTATTGATTTAGGCTAAGCTACACATTTCAATTTCCGGGTATTACTTTAACCTATTTACTCTACTTGAAACGCCATTCTTATAATACTGAAAAATAATTGGTAAATATAATTGATATTTATCTACAGGTTGCGAATGTTGTACTTAGGCTTGTGTTGTTTAGTTGTATATTCTCCTCTTACTTTTAACTGTATACCACCACGTCGTCTTTAATAAACACGTTTTCTATGAGTAAACTTAAAACCTTTATGAGATTACTAAAGATTATGTACCCTATGAAACACTGGGTACAGCACTTAAGTGGATTCAACAAGCACAGTGAGAGACATTTCTACAAACATCATTAAACGGCGAAGAAGGATATAGACAATACTAAAGGCTATGTGGAAAATTATGGGCATATGGATATGTGACATATTATAGTCACTTACATATCATATTGATAATTATGTAAAATATAATGCTTCAGTTTGTCCTCATACATTTTTTTAAAAAAATAAGTATCTCTTCCTAACAAAATAAGTATTAAAAGTAAATATATTTTAGACCTAATATTCTACTGGCAACTATCACATTAAACAAGTAAAAATTCACCAAAGTTAAATAGTAAAAGATTGTATTCTAAATCTGACCAATCACTAGTTCACACAGACTAGTTTCGGCGCAACCTCGCAATTAGTGATTAGTCAAAACTTCAGTAGAAGTGTGTATTTTGGCAATAGAAAAGAAACATTTGCGTTAGCCACTAATGAAGGCGGGATCGTCCCGAAACTAGTCTGAGTAAATAAACTAGTGTTCAGTGATATTTTGAGAAACTCTTTTAGTATTTACTTTTGGTGAGTTTTTCACACTAGTTAAGCTTTAAATAACAATTATACAATTAACAATGAGTAAAATAACATTTTTTATTTGCTGAGTTTCGCCAGTTAACAAATTTTATAATGTAACCAATTTAAATATGAATTATCATTGTCGATGCGAAATGTATTGTAGCATATCTAATAAATTACTTTCTACTCGTACTTGTAAAAAACACTTATTTCATTCCAACATTTTTACAAATAAATTGTAAATAATAGAAGTATATTACTTTCGTTGCTTGAATCCAAATTAAAGAAAATAATTATATATATTTATTTTTGCTTTCTTAAACTAAGTACAGTTTTTAAAAATATAATTTATGTTTTAGGGACATAAATACCTCATCATGTACGTACTGATAAAATATTTTAATATTTAATAATTACAAACTGTTACTATTTATTAGGAATATATTGTGGTTGAATTTATTAATAAATACACAAAAACCTCTTAACCACAAACTTTCTTTATTTTACCCTTATGTACTCTGTATACAGTCTTTGTATGTTATCCCTCTGAGGATGGTTACTTGGTAACTAAAATGTACATAAGGGTAAAATAAAGATGGTTTATGGCTAAGAGGTTTTTGTGTATTTATTACAAACTGTTACTTTTGATTTAAAAAACGATTAAATTTAACACAATGTCTAATTTACTTTATAACACAATGAAATATTGTTTTTTTTAAAGATATCCAAATATGTTTTTATTTGTATACAAAATGCACAACAATTGTTATAGATAGAGATTTTCTCCATTTAACTGATAGTTTTTGTTGCCTGTTTGAAACCTATAACAGGCAATCGAGATGAATAGCATGAAAATAAATGCACAATGGCCTTCCACGTAACACAGGAAATGACCGACATTTCATTGTTGTTTTTTATTACTCGTTGTCCACTGAGCTTAACTCGGGATTCGCAATCACGTTTTGCACTGAAGGTAAAGAAATTTTCTGAATTTAAAAATAAAATTGATATAACGATCGAAAAAAATGTTTTCCAATTGTTTTTTATAGTTTTAGAAAACAGTTAAAAAGTTAATAATATCTTGAACTACAGATAAGATATTTGATTTAGGTACTTTTAAATATTGAAAATATTTATGGATTAAACTAAATTTTCTGAATTTGCAACTGAACTATTGAAATTTAACGTTTATAAAAATAAGCAGCTATCATATCAGACAAGTAAAACATAAGGTATTTCTTATTTATTGTGTTTCGACATTCTACTTGAAATCATGATGAAAACAAGGCTTACGTAACAATTTTTACATTCTGAAGAGTTGTATGGTGTATTGATTAAACGCAGCAAAAGCAGTCATGTTTCAGCAAGTTATTTTGACGGATTTGGCTTTTATAAATCTTATCGATCAGCTGGTTCAAATAGAAAAGATTGCATTAGATTTATTAAAATTTCAGGCTGATGGAATATCACCATTAAACACTGATTATTTTTTCTAAGCATTCTTTTAATTATTTGTTTCAAGTAAACAAAAATTATTTTTTATTTTAAGAAGTTTAATAGTTTTAACAAAAATTCGTTTTCCGTAGACGAACTAGTGATCTATGTATTAACAAGTATTATTTTTTTAAACTTCCAGTTTATTTCTACTTATGTCAACAAAGCAAAATTTTATTTTAGTTACTTTTTATTAAATAATTACAATTAATATAAAATGTACATACATAAGGAAGAATCGCAATATTAAGTGGCAAAATAAAAAGCAAAATTATTTATTAAATTTAATTAATTCAATTTAATTGTTGAAATAATACTTTAAATAAATGAAACCTCTATAACAAAAAATCCTTTTTTCCTTATTTAAAACCTTATGTTATTGTAAATTACCTCTATGCGTTTGAATTTTACATAAGGATTTAAATAAAGGACAAAGCTATTTATAGTATAGAGGTTTTATTTATTTAAATTAAACATTACGCACAGTTGATTTATACAGTTATGGTGAATTAATATTTTAAAAAATATATTAACATCATGTGTCATCCACTAAAAATTTAAAAAAATATAATTTGAACATGAGTGGATAGATAAATATTATTTTTTTAACGATTGAAAATGTATACAATTTATATAAACCCTATATATGAGGAGAATGTGAACTAAAAGTAGGAATTGAAAGAGGGAGTAGATAACTATGACACTAAGTTTTACAGACGAAGGTTTCTAGTATCTGGAGTGTAAGTCAATAACATAAATTGTATTCGGATATTTAAGGAAAGGAAGTAGACGACCTTTGGTAGGATATACAAGAAAAGTAAAGGGATAATTTAAGAGGAAGGTGGCAATTAACATCGAGACCTTTCAATTGTATGTAAACGTAAAGTAAAGGGATAAATAAAGTGGAAGGTGACAATAAACATCGAGACCTTTTAATTGTATGTAAACGTAAAGTAAAGGAGTAGTTAAAGTGGAAGGTGGCAATAAACATCGAGACCTTTCAATTGTATGTAAACGTAAAGTAAAGGGATAGTTAAAGTGGAAGGCGGCAATAAACATCGAGACCTTTCAATTGTATGTAAACGTAAAGTAAAGGAATAGTTAAAGTGGAAGGCGGCAATAAACATCGAGACCTTTCAATTGTATGTAAACGTAAAGTAAAGGGATAGTTAAAGTGGAAGGCGGCAATAAACATCGAGACCTTTCAATTGTATGTAAACGTAAAGTAAAGGAATAGTTAAAGTGGAAGGCGGCAATAAACATCGAGACCTTTCAATTGTATGTAAACGTAAAGTAAAGGAATAGTTAAAGTGGAAGGTGGCAATAAACATCGAGACCTTTCAATTGTATGTAAACGTAAAGTAAAGGGATAGTTAAAGTGGAAGGCGGCAATAAACATCGAGACCTTTCAATTGTATGTAAACGTAAAGTAAAGGGATAGTTAAAGTGGAAGGCGGCAATAAACATCGAGACCTTTCAATTGTATGTAAACGTAAAGTAAAGGAATAGTTAAAGTGGAAGGTGGCAATAAACATCGAGACCTTTCAATTGTATGTAAACGTAAAGTAAAGGAATAGTTAAAGTGGAAGGTGGCAATAAACATCGAGACCTTTCAATTGTATGTAAACGTAAAGTAAAGGGATAGTTAAAGTGGAAGGTGGCAATAAACATCGAGACCTTTCAATTGTATGTAAACGTAAAGTAAAGGGATAGTAAAAGTGGAAGGCGGCAATAAACATCGAGACCTTTCAATTGTATGTAAACGTAAAGTAAAGGAATAGTTAAAGTGGAAGGCGGCAATAAACATCGAGACCTTTCAATTGTATGTAAACGTAAAGTAAAGGGATAGTTAAAGTGGAAGGCGGCAATAAACATCGAGACCTTTCAATTGTATGTAAACGTAAAGTAAAGGAATAGTTAAAGTGAAAGGCGGCAATAAACATCGAGACCTTTCAATTGTATGTAAACGTAAAGTAAAGGGATAGTTAAAGTGGAAGGCGGCAATAAACATCGAGACCTTTCAATTGTATGTAAAAGTAAAGTAAAGGGATAGTTAAAGTGGAAGGCGGCAATAAACATCGAGACCTTTCAATTGTATGTAAACGTAAAGTAAAGGAATAATCATAGGTGCAAGACGTTGACGTAAAACGAAAGCCATAATATGATGTTTAAGTAAAGTAGAAGGATATTCACAATTGCAATGCAGTAGAAAATTACGAACATATATACAGATATACAAGCAAAATGAACATCCCCACAATCAAAGAGAGAAATAGCACGATAATCTGGCTTCAAAATGTGAGAGCAGGTATAACATTTTTAGAGAGGTAAATTCAGAGGAAACCATTAGTTACAAGACGACCATACCTTCAGATCGCAACCTACAACAGTGAATATATTTCCAACTTGGTCAAAAACAAGAATCCCCAATATCAACACTAGGCGGAGACGTATGCTAATGGATATTTACTACAATTTACTTGTAATAAAAAATAATACATATTTACTAGTAGTTTACTTTAAAATAATAAATAACACTTGGTTGTCAGATGGAAGAAAATTTATAATACATACACTGTTTGTCAATCATTGCCTATTCTAAAACATCTTTGTTCCCTGAAGCGTTTAAAATACATTGATGAATTTAGTTAAAATATTTCGATAGTGCTGTATAATATAACATTGAAACTATCTATACTATTGAACAAATACCGTTGATTTTGTCTACTTGTGATTATATTCAAACTTAACCGTACAGTGGTTGTCAACTTGGGCTGTGTCGATTTCCTTTCATAGAGACAAGTACTTAGTGTGTGAAACAGGACCTTGGCAGCAAATTTTCTCTTGTGAATTTTATCAAAAAAAAGCTATACAGGAATTTCTTTACTGATGAAGTTCAATTAAAAAACTGAAATCGTTGTATGTCAATGTTTTTTTAGAAACATCTTTATAACACTTAATGTACTATACTTCTAAAAATATAATTTTAATGCTATTTTTTAAATACATATATAACTTTTGCTTAAATAAACAGCACCTGTTAGAACGTCAGACAGTTGTCATTTTTTTAAAATAAAAGGTAACTATTGAAAATTGGAAACATTGTTTTGTTTTATCTTAAATTAGGTTAAAGGGAAAACTTGAGAGAAAATGTTGAAGTACTATTTTTCTTTTAAACAAAGGTCTTTATTTGTTGTTACGAGTGATTATTATAGTTTACGTGATTTATTGTCAACGATAACATGATCGTATAAAAACGAATATTGCTCCGTTTCAGTGTTAGATCAGCTGTTATGCTTTGAATAAACTAGGAAACTTTTAACCACATTTAGGCACTACTTTAGCTGTACAAAATTATTGCTGAAAGCAACATAGGTTTAAAGTGTTCTTTTGTTTACATTTAGGCTTCCTGATAAGAGATAAGAGTAACAAGTTAATGTACCGTGATATCACTTGAACAGTCGCATTGGATGAATCGATTCAAACCGTATCGGGCAACGTTTAAGGTCATTCAGAACAATTCTCTTGCGCTGTGTAGGCTGTACATTATTGTTGCCAACAGAACGCTGAAATTGATGCAGTATTGCTAATTATGCCCTTCTGAAATATCACTTTGAAAATAATTCTTCAGATTTGACTTTAACATCATTTTAGTTTAAATTACAAGTTTAAACATGAAATTTTTAGCTTTTACAACGAATTCTTAAGTGTTCTTATTTTTGGAGTTTAAAATAAAAAATGTATTATCAAAAACTAATGATGAAAGTTTGTTGTACTAAAATACTTATTAAAATCCTTCTATTATCTCACACCTCCTTATATATATATAAAATACGTTTTCTTGTTTAATAATTTAAAACAACATAGGTTATTCAAATACAAGAATATTTATTATTTTATATCCAAAGCTTTTCGTTGGCAAACAGTACCAACATCATCAGGAATGAAAATTATTATTGTAATTATAGAAAATTATTGTAATTTTCATTCCTGATTCTGTTGGTACTGTTTGCCAACGAAAAGCTTTGGATATAAAATAATAAATATTCTTGTATTTGAATAACCTATGTTGTTTTTAATATATATATATATATATATATATATATATATATATATATATATATATATATATATCTTGTATAAATTTGCAATCTTTAATAAAATACGTTTTTGTCTATCCAATTAAGTTCAAATCATTTTTTTTTAACCTATAGTGGATGACGATTGATGTTAATACAGTTTTTTTCAAATATTTATTCATTAATTTAAATTTAAAATTTATTTGTTGTCTCGGTCGGATACGAACTTTGGATCTACATGTTTGAAAACCAGCACTTTTAGCAGTGAGTTAACTTTCCCAGAGCTAAGGATTTCTTAAAGATGTACTACATGAAATTACAAGGAAAAGGTTCTTTGCAATAATAAAGCACTACAAGAGGTGGGAAGCATATGAAATTATAGACCACTATCAGTTTCTTAAATTAGAAAGGACAACAAAAAAGCAAATCAAAAGTAAGAAACAAAAATCAAAGTCAAACACCATATATTGTATTAAGACGGAATGGAAAATTGCAAGGAAATTCGCTTTATGTTTCCTTTCAATTATAACAGAAACAGGGAGAGAGGGAAGGAAGAATAAAGTGGTTCGGGAATGAAAAAAAAGATAAAATAAAGTAAAATCATACTCAGTACGAGCCCTCATGTACCCTCCCCCCCCCCGCACGCACACGCAGTCTCTATCTCTATCACACACACACAAACACAAACAAGAAAAAAATACATATAGTTGTGTGTGTGTGAGTGCGCGCGTGTGTGTGCGTGTGAGTGTTTGTGACTGTGTATAATAATTCTTAATATTGTATTACATATATTATTATATTAATAATATATCATATAATTATTAAATTACTATTATTTAAACATTTTTTATGTTCGTCGTCAACAAGTTTGAGGATGCAATTAGTGTAACGAATCACGAAACAGACACTGAAGATGACTTGTACATTCTCCGGCTAATTTTAGTCGTTGTTTTAAATCTTATTATTATTTTGTTCGATTGGTTAAAACAATGATCACTTTAGGAAAGCTTTACTTGAATCAAACAGCTGTACTACACTATACTCTAACAAAACATATTAACGTCTCACAGACATTTAATTTACAGAATCTTAAAAATACTGAACATTTAAGATAACTGACATTGAAGATAACACTTAATATTGCGTGTAATCTTACGATTCATTTTTTCCCTGAAGTAAAACTTAGTCCAATTTAGTAAAACCCAAATTGAAGTGTCTAAGTAACTATTGTCACAAAATGAAAACACACGGTAATATAATGGACGCTATGTTTGGTTTGTAAACCATTTCCAATTGGAGGTACTAGCCTGTGACTTCACTCATCTCGTTTGCATTTTTCAAGATCGATATCAATAGATTGATGTAGTTTAGTCTTTTATTTAGTAAATCTTTAAATAGTTTTTTTATTGAATATTCGAAAAATTCATTTTACTTACTTTTTAGTTCAATTTGTAAATTGTTAGTTTTTTTGAAAATTATTTCAGTCAGTTAATGTCATCAATAAGAAACACATATCGATGGATAACTTTTTAAAAAAATCTGTTTCATAAATCTTTCGAGGAACGATAGTCTTAGGATGGAATCAAATTTTTAATGAAATCAAAACTACTCTCACAACAAATAGTATAACTCGATTCTAAACTAAAGCTTATAACACCAAATTCATTTGAGTTGAGACGTATAATTTTTGTATAAATTGTATTAGTTTTTAAAATGATAAAAAACGACTTTTATTTACTTTCTACAAATATATTTTAACTGATAAGAAAATCCGTGATTTTTTATCGTGTTAATGTACTTAAGTGTCTGATCAAGATAACAACAGCCTACTGTCCCATTCTTTCCTATGAGCTGGACATTGTGTAATTATGGTCTCTTTGTAACTTCAACACTAAGCATTGAACCAAAAATGTGGTCTACGTATATTTTGGTTCTTTACAATACATTGGTGTTTTATGTAGCTGTAAATCACTTATAATGGTTCGTTTAGTGAAGGTTACAAAATTTATGCTTATTAAAAGTGCTCTTCAAAAAGTTTTAAAACATGTAATAAAGTCTACTCTTGTATTAATATTTTTCTAAGTGTTTAAAAAAATAATAAAAAGGTTTTTTAAAGGCGTTTTACAAAATTAATAACACTTAAAGTACTTTACAATGCAGACTAGACTACGTACGTACATTATCTCAGGTAATAATTAATGACGTTAATAAAGATAAAGCATTAAATATAATACTTCTTTATAAAGTGAAAGTGATTCTACGCTAGGATCGCTCTTAGATTTTTCCTGTTTTATTTCATTTCTCAATATTGTTTTTAATATACAGGTATTGTCTTCCAGGAATTATTTGAAAAGAATTTAACCTTTTCTCCTTTCAGATTCCCTAACCATAAAACGGGAACCATAAATCGTTGATAGACTGTCGCCCCGCCCCACATTCCCTCCTGTCTGCTACCGTTCGACTGCTAGCTCTAATCTATTCATCATTTTATAACGCAATTTCGCACCTGATACCTACGCATTTTGCTCCAGTAGATAAAACATTTATTGACTTTTAGATCCATCGCTTGCAATAAAAACTTAGATAAATGTGCGTTTATTAACGACGTCATCTTTATAAAATACAAAAGACTTTAGGTTGATAGTTTGTAGATAATATATCGAGTATTTTGTAATCTAGTTGAACTTATTATACTAGATATAATTGCTACTAGCTACTAGCTATAGCATAATCAGTGTTCGACAAGCAAGCATCATTAAATCATCCAGCATCAGGACCTACAAATTTCACTTTTTATTTTCTTTCGGCATTTTTTTTTCTTTACCATAGTTCAGTGTTAAACCATCAATAGAAGTTAGGCTTAATTTAATTATTTTAAAAGTTAATATTTAATTCATTATTACAAAAATTTTAGTTTTAGGCAGCTATTTTCTGTACCATTTGGTTGTTCAAACAAAACAAAAGGGTGTTACAAGTGGGACATTATCGTTTCTCAAGTTGGTATGGATCGTGATATTACAGGAAAATCGTATTATATGAATAGAATTTGAATATGCACTGTTACTGTAGAAAAAGCTGTCGTAAAATAACAGCACTTATACAAGCACAATACAAAAGTTTGTTTTTGAAATCTGTATTCAGTATTAACATAAAATGGTTATTTAAAGGCGTTACTAAGATATATGCTGGTCTGCGTGCTAAGAAAAACACAATCTAATGATGTTAGATCGGTGGTTTACATTTTTACTATTTACTTGTAAATATTTAAATGATTATCATGAATTCTATTAAAAAATCAAGCAATCTTATATGTTTATTTGTATTCTTATGTTGTTTACATTTTTATACTTCTATCTTATGTGCATACTTAAGAAAATCGAACACCAGAGATTCTACCCAGAGATCGATTAGATAAGTTCTTATAACTGCTGAAAATCGCTACGTACTTAATTACGCCCAATTAAATCGGGATCATTGTCGCTGTTTAAATTTGACGATTTGATTGCCCAGTTCCATAAAAAAACCAAATTTTGATAGAGTATTCTTTCATCTATTCAATAGAATATAAACATGTGCTGTAGAACTTCAGCAACACTTTTACTCAAAGACGCTTCTTTCGAAGGACTTCTTGAAAACTGACACAGTTCAGACTCTGGATTATCAACCACCTAGTTAATTTTGAAATTAGAAGTTGATAAAATTTAGAGAGATTTATCAAGTATGAAGTAAAAATTATTTACTTTGAAAGCAAAGTTTTACTATAATCACATTCTCCGACCTTCGTTGATCGTCAAAATACTCCGGTTCAATTTTGTTTCAAAACCAGAACTTATCACCTTGCCTTGCTTGGAGATTTTCTTATGATGATCGAGGGTAAACCAGAGCCTTTTCTAAATTTCCTAGAGCTATGAAAACACTTTATTCAAATTCTTATTTCGTGTCCTTCAGGAAAATGCAAAGCATCGTGGGACAGATTAAAGAAGAATTTAACTGAGAGACTTGGGGTATACCAGAAGCAAACCGAAAGAACCTTGCAATTGACGGAGAAATAAAGAATGTCTGTCTATACATGTATTTCTTCTAAGCTTAACAAGCAAGAAGCAGACTTCCGGAACTTTAGTTTTTGAGCGATATGAATGACATTGAGCATTACGAAAATGAATAAAACTAAGAGCCACTGAACACTAGTAAAAATACACCCCTTGGGGAATTAACTGTATTAAAAGTAGACTACTTGAGATCGTTAATAAAATTTCACATTCATACGGCGACTACCAGTCTGGGTCAAATTGTTACTTTATCGAACAACGATCGCTAACTCAGTACCAGTTTTTAAAACACCAATAGAGTTAGTTAATTTATATCGGGTCATTAGAATGTATAAAAAAATGTGTTTTAAAAATAAACACTATATAACATTTTTACAAAAGGCCATTAATTTGTGTGTTTTATTCAGTAATTACAATTATTATTTTATAGTAAAAATAAAATGTATTTTATACGAGGTGTTGATAAGGTAATGAGATGGTAGAATTATCAATAATAAGCATTAGGTTATAATAATAGGTCATACCTCGGGTGGATAGCATCTCTTTCCTTGTAATCTGGTAGACAGGTTGAACCTTTAACAGAACCATAAAATATTAAAAGAACCGTTCTATTATCGACCATCAACAGTGAATACAAAAATATAACTATAAAGCCAATAGCTATTGTGTTTTTGTTTGTTTTTTTAATTTTGTATCAGTAAATTTCACAATAGTTTTCCTTAACAATTTTTATTTGATTTAACCATTAATAAACTATAAATGTTAATGGGTTTTATTAACTAAAAAAAACTATAAAAATATACTAACATTACGGAATGTACTCATATTTCAAATTTATGAAACTTTCCATATAACATCTACCCTAGGTTATTCAGATTAGAGCCCTTCATAATATTACTACATACCCGTATCTTCAAAATACGTAAACAAGTACATTCCAAACATATAATTGCTGTCGGTTTCATTTTTAAGCTACGTAGGTCTGCATATAATTTACTTGCATATAATATAATTTACTTTAAGCAGGTAAAATCATTAAAAATGAATAAAATTACTCATAATTTTTTTATGTAATTATTGGGAGACTTTGAGCTAAGCGCAATTTTTGTAGGAATTTCAATAAATGTAGTAAATTTCGAGAATTTTTGGATTTTTGTAAAATTGTAAACGAACTTGCGAATACAGCTCCGTACATAAAGCGGAACTGCTAAGAAATTTAAAAAGGATAAGAAATAGGTTTTGTTATTTTGTTTGCTAGTTTTAATTTATTCATCTTCAATAATAAATTCAAACTGAGTTTCACTTCTAGTTTACAATTCACGTGCACACAACGAATAACTGGAAATCAAATTCTGTATTAATGCTGAAATCTTTATGGGCCGACCCTGTAAATACACCAACTTGAAACTTCATTTGCCAGTCACTGATAACCAAATACCCATATCACTTTCATAAAAAATACCATATACAGTAGACTACTTATCGATGTAGGCTTATTTCGTACTGAAGGGAATTTCGTCACAGGATCCTACAGCGTAACTCCGGCTGTGTAATTGCAGTGCTGAGCAGGTAATTTAGCACAAAACAACTGTAATTTTAGTTTCGCCATTATCAACAAACATAACTTGTGGTGTAATAACTGTATTGTTTACCAGTGCGTAGTCAGCATAGCTTCAACGCAGTTTGAAATCACAAGAATGTTATGTTGTCATGACAACTGTTTGGCTTTAATTGAAATTAAAATTGCATTCTCACAATACAAAATACAACTATTGTAAACCAAATTGAAAATATATAGAAAAAATTTTTTTTAACAAGTGAATCATAATTGCGAAAGCCAAATTTTCTTTAACTATTTTGAATTGGTAAATTTCATTATTTGTAAATATTTTTGATATTGCAAAGTTTAATAAATGCACGTGTACTCAAACGTCTGACAAAAAAATTAAATGGCGTAAGCCCAGACTCAAAATCACTTGTAAAGTTTTCTTTAGAAATTTAATGTTAGAAGTAATTATTAAAATTACAGTTTATTTTTGCATCTAATAAAATGTCTTCATTGAGGAGGGGGTATGATGAAATAGCTATAACGTTGGTACGATTATTGATGAAAATTTTATCGATTCTATTCAAATTTAGCTTACATTACTATAAAAATTAATCTTGAAATAACTTAATAATATTAAAGTCTATATTAATTGATAAATATAAGCTATTATCTAATTAAAAGGCTTCTAGCTATAAAGGCTAAGAGTTAAACCATTTTGAAATTGATTAATTTCATCTTTTGAGAAACATTTAACTGCAAACAATTTTACCCCGCTGTATTAACAGTACTCTTATTGAAATAAATTTTGTTAAATTCGATTATTGTTAATGTGGTAATTTAAAACGCTTTTTTTCGATTCACCGTGGCTTCGAAAATCTTCCACGTAATATTCCACTCCTCTAAACTAACAAAAAGCAGCCTGTTTTTGCAGAAAAAAGATATGCCCACCTCCAGGTCTTGACGTTATTGATTTATTGGGCCAGTTCCCCTAAATAGTTCCTTCTCTCAACCGGCTTCTTTCAGACGGGACAAGTCTTGTTTGCACTTTGTAAAGTGGATAATCCCTGCGGGTGCCGAATCTACCTGCAGCGCGTATGTCCACAAAAGCTTTGGGTTCTGTGTTAGATGTTAAACAGTTTTGTAGCATTGCCGGTATCAGGTTCTTGGCGTGTTAGTTTACTGCAAGACTTTGACTGTGATAAGATGAATGTTACATCATTTCATATTCTTAAAAATATAATGCTTATTTTATTTTCCGATTAAGTATTTCGGTTATGTGTAATAAAAAACATTCAAAAGATACAACATCCGTTACATTAAATTTACTTTACAACATTTCTGAAAATAGCCTACTATCAATATGATTCTTTGTTTTAATTGATGGTGGCTTTAATACGCACAACCGAAGGTGCAATCGGGGTAACCAGTGACTTGCGGGTCATTTTCCGAGTATGATACAAATCTTCAAAATATCGCCGCAAATCTTTATTAAATTTAACCTCTAATCAACTGCTTCCAAAATTCAAAAGTAGGCGATTCAAATCCAAGTAGGTGAATCCTGGCCGAAACCGGAACTCGTGGATAAGGGTATATTGGTTGAAAACAATAATTAATTGCGTCTAATTACCAAAAAATAGTTACACAATTACCTTAAATATACTTTTATTTTGATAAAAGTCTTACTAAATTTTATTAATAGGTTCTTACTCAACTTATTGTACTAGAATACTAATAATACAAAATTATGAATATAACAGGTCTGTCTAAACTGCTAATACTACAATACTACTTTTCTCTTTACTAACACAATCATGAATAACTACTCTATACTACTAATACTTTAAAACTCAGTACTGACACAATTTCACCTTTTTTAACTTTTAACTAAGTTCCTTATTTAGTTCTGTATAAAGGATGGTCGTCATTTTAGATTCAATAGACATTACGTTAATATTAATTGTCTTAATTTATCTTAATGTTAATTGTCCTCAACCTAAAGGATTTCAGAAACTATTTTTTAATAATTTCGATTTCGATAACTTTCTTTCATCACTGACTATCGAAACGTGAAGTGTTAATAAAAACCTAATAACCTCAATAGTATGCGTATAAGAAATTCAGTTGTCTTGAACGTCCAAAAGGTTCGTGGAATGCGGTAGAAGTTGAGTTTATTCTTGCAATTCTTCTTCTAGATCATTTATGTCCGAATCGTCTTCAGGGAAAGAGTAGTTCCGAGGTCAGCGCAGAGTCCCTCTAGTGTTTTCTTATCTATAGTTTTTAGTTTGAAAACATCATATAAAAAGTGAAAATGTTTACTATAAGATTTAAGAAATGTAAATCGCTCAAAGAATTTATTGACACGTTCTAAATAAGATAGAAAAGGTTAACTAAATTAGAATTTTGGATCCTATGTTGAAGGATCGTCGAAGTGTCGCAAAAACATTATCACAACTCCAGGTTCGTGCCGCCGCCCCCCAAAGTACCTCCTCTCCGCATTATACCACCGCACAGTCATGGTGAAGACAAAAATATTAATTAGGGGGTATCAATATATTATATTCATACATGTTAAGAGCACAGAAGTTTGTTATAAATTTAAAATACGTTCTTAAAAATTCACTAATTTTAAATGGTTTAATTGACTTTCAACCTAACCTAACCTAAAGCTTATTTTTTGGGCTATTCATTGATTTGTCTTATTAATTTTTTTTTTAATATAGTTCAATTGAACTTTTATGGTTTTCTACGCTTTTCGCGGGGGTTTTAAAAATGTTCAGTGTTTTTTATCTATTTAAATGTATTTTTTTAAATGTAATTATGTCTCAATTTCTTTTAATATTTGTGGCGACTTTACTTCACTTTATTACATTACTGCATTTCAAGTTTAGAAGCTCTACATTTCTACTTGATTGATTCCAAGCTATATAGCTAGCGCAGGTGTTATGCGGTTTCATTGCCAATTATAAGCTCCTGGCATATTCGTTACTTCTGAGGAATGTGTATCAGGTAGGCTGGCGTAGATGGGTAGAGCTCGCTTGAATATTCGTGAATGAATATTTGCTACATTTTCTCGCTTTACTATACGATTCCATAGTTTGTTCTCATCTTATGACAAGATATTCCGAGCACAGATCACTGCAGTGACACGTGATCACTATAAGTTCAGATGAAAACTGTGGACGCTGCAAACACGCAATCGTTGTAAATATGCACAGATCAACTGTTTTTAACACATGATAGTTATAGAGTTTCTCCCTTCCAACTAAACTTGAGGGAAAATTTGAAAATATGAAATACCTGAATAAAGTTACAATTCTTATTGGTACAAAATTAAAGTTTACAGTGAGAAATTACGAACTATTTTAAAAATTCTAATAAAAGATGTTTTGGAATAAAAACAAGCCTCAGGTTTTCGTTCAATAGCTTTATTATTTAATATAATCCAACAGAAAAAGAGGTCATCTTGTTTTATTTGCAACCTTTAATCCATGTAACATTACTCCATTTTTAACTATAGCCTACACTATCTGTGCTGGTTCCTAGTTTTTAAAAAAAAACTATCAAACCTGTTTAAACGTAAATCAAAATTTTAATAAATAATACAATTTCTCTAGTGAAATAATAGTGCAAAAGAGAAAATTCATAATTAAAAATCAAAAGAAACCAAATTACAAGTAAAAACTATCTAAGATAATTGGTGGATTCCGCCCAGAAAAAAATGTAGCTTCTCTATGGACGGTTTTGATCACTCATTTTGGATATTCATTTAGTTTCTTTGTGTTCTAGTACCCGAGGGCATTAGCAATCAGAGTATCAGAGGTTTTTTACAAACTCTGAAAATAAGCGATAGACTATTTTTGCCTCCAGGAACCGCCTAGAAGCGATTCTGAAGGGTGACTGCACATTAATTATTTATAATCCCTCATCCACCTCGTTCACTGCGACCAAGTCAAAACACCAAAGGCCAGGAAGATTATCCTTTTCGACAGAACAGCAGTATCACTTTCAGAAAACTTTTTAAAGCAGATCCGTGTTTATGGCTGTGGTTCAGTGAGTGGAGACGCATCTCTGACGCAAACATCGTCTACTACACATGTAAACTGTCATTTTGTCTACAAACATAATCAGTACTATTGTAAGTGTGAGTCTGAAGGTGTAAAAAGGATAAAGACAAAAGAACATAATGGATAGTCCCCTTGGCCTGTCTCTCTTAGAAGGATTTTAGATATTTTAAACGCTCTTAGATATTGCTTGAGGATTCAAAGCGCATTTTCGGAGTTAAAGAGAGCATCACTTGCCAGTAAAACCATTGTCACTCCATCAACACTAATCGTATTGTATGACAAAAATGTAAAGTAAAAGTAAAAATGTGAAGTAAAAGTTATAACTTACAATGAACATAAAAATATCTGAAAAGAAAATTGGTCAATGAAACTTCAAATACAGTTATAAATTTATATTAAATATTTTAAGTAGGTTAGGCTGTTTAAATACTTCCTACATAATAACGAATAGAGACTTGTTATAATTGCAGGCAGTTTCCAAATTTCTTCTCGTAATAAATAGCTTAAGCAGTTGCCAGATAGTAAACTTGTTATTATTGTGTGAAATAAAAATCCGTGCAGACCTTACTATTTGTCTCAAAGACGGCGGGTTAGCCTACGCTAAAAGGGTGCGAACAACCGTGCATAATTGACCTACGGTCTACGTTGCGCAGCTCGACCATAGCCC
>JBAIZL010000001.1:54973770-55201270 GCA_036971475.1 Prosapia bicincta | reverse complement strand
TTTTAATAAATCAACATTTTTTTTAATACCGTATACCCTCCACCACCATCAAGGAATAATTGTAATTTTAAATGTGAAAATGTTAAAGTTTATGCTCTGTTTATTGTTAGATCGACAGTGAAGAAGTATGAATGCTCTGTTTATTTTTATTGAAAATGTGTATAGGTTTCTAGAAAACATTTGATTTTTATCTTTTAATATCAACTTTTACTATATTATTACATTGTTAATCAAAGTTATAATCAAATTTCCAAATCTCTACGTACTATACTTTAAATATGGTAAATTTATGTTTTAAATTAGCTTTACTTTGATTTTTAAATCAACGACTTTTGTCCTTTAATATCAACATTTTGCAAAATATTTTCATTTCCAAATTAACTGCACAGACACTTTATGTGGCTTTACAACTTGGAAATTTAAACATTTTAATCAGTGCTGACGATCAATTTGGCTTGAGGAGCCAAAGGTTCAACAGGTCTACTCATGTTTATGTGGTATACTCAAGTCAACTATTGTCACTTATATAATATTCGAAAAGCACTGTCAATTTATAGTTTAAAAGTATGTTCTATAATATCGAAAACTACTTTCGTCCACCTATACAAGGTCAAAATTACCCCAAAAGGTAAGATCATGTAATATTGTATCTAGTTTAATCACTGCTACCCATTGTTAATATTAGTTTTAGTAAATTAAATGGAAACACTAATAGCTAAAATTGATAACATATGAATTTCTAAACATTAACGAGAGTTTGCAGTGATTTACTGTAGAACCTCTCTAATTCGTCATTCTTTAATTCGTCAGCTTCTGTAACTCGTCACCGTAAGCGTCACAGTAATAGCAAACATCGTCTGCACTGTCACGTATTAAATTCGCTATCAGAAAAGAATTCTTTAATACAAAAGAAAATAACAGATTTTTTAAAAAACAAAAACGTAAATAGATTTAATATAGCCTACCGTATTTTTTATAGTGTTATTGTTCTTGCAAGGTTCTGTAATATGTTATTTTTTATGTCTTTTATGAATAGAGTAACCTCCTGTATTTTTAATTTCGAACCATACTGCATGCTACTAGTGTTTTTATAGTGTTGTTGAGTTTTTCAACCGACGTAAAACATTTAATTACAACATTAATTACATTAAATACCTATTACGTCTTTAAGTGCTGTTTATCCAGAATTACATGTTAATTTCACGACTTCCGTAATTCATCTTTTTCTCGAATTTGTCGCCCCCTCCGTCCCGAACGTGACGAAATAGAAAGGTTCTACTGTAATTACCTTAAAACAGCGCCCCTGGTAGTAACAAATCGTAACAATTTACTTCAGTACAGAATATCTTTCTATAAGACTAAGCATTATTTCATGTACCTTTTATATTCAATCTTTTAAAGTGGAGTTTTTGTAACTTTGAAACAATCAGCCTAAAACTATGACAACTATTACGTAAAGAGGTAAGAAACATTTCTGAATCTTATTGATAGGGTTAAGATATGGAAGATATTTTGGCATCCATTAATCATACTATCTAATGTCTAATGCACAAGTAGTTCGACGCTTTTAGATTTGTTGGGTAAAGTTTATCTTACAGGCTAGTGAATAAATTTTATGGTAATTCGTAATGTGATTGGGTGTAAATGAATAGAAAATACCGTGTATTAAACTTCAATATCTGGCTTAGGCATACGTGAGGCACTTCTTGCTGGATATCTTACTGTACCTGGAATACAGTTAAGTATTTGAGGAAACAATGGTGAATATAAGTAGGATAAGGTAAAGACGTAAGAGAGGATATAGGAGTACATAGCTTCATCTCTATAAATACACAGCATCAGGCTCTCAGGGTCTCGACCCTAAAATAGACTTCATCTCTATAAATACACGACATCAGGTACTCAGGGTTTCGACCCTAAAATAGACTTTACCTCTATAAATACACGGCATCAGGTAATCAGGGTTTCGACTCTAAAATAGACTTCATCTCTATAAATACACGGCATCAGGTAATCAGGGTTTCGACCCTAAAATAGACTTCATCTTCTATAAATACACGGCATCAGGTACTCAGGGTCTCGACCCTAAAATAGACTTCATCCTCTATAAATACACAGCATCAGGTACTCAGGGTCTCGATCCAAAAATAGACTTCATCTCTATAAACACACAGCATCAGATACTCAGGGTCTCGACCCTAAAATATACTTCATTCTCTATAAATACACGACATCAGGTACTCAGGGTTTCGACCCTAAAATAGACTTCATCTCTATAAATACACGGCATCAGATACTCAGGGTCTCGACCCAAAAATAGACTTTATCTCTATAAATACACGGCATCAGGTATTCAGGGTCTCGACCCCAAAAATAGACGTCATCTCTATAAATACACGGCATCAGGTATTCAGGGTCTCGACCCTAAAATAGACTTTATCGGAGTCTTTGGAACTGCTAAATTTGGCTGATAAGTATAATGATCGTGTAAAAAAAATATTGACAAATGTATGCTACTTTTACCAATAAAATAATGGTCAAAGGAAAACTAGGCATTTTATCCAGCTAGCAGATACAAAAACCGGATGCGATCTCTAGATTCAATGACCAATTAAGGACAGAATGGAGGCAGGGCATTGTTGTGGGCCTATTATTTCCGGGAAATCGTTTGTGACATTCTCGGTAACATTAGTCTCAAGGCCGAAATAAATTCAAAATGTTGCAGTGATTGTTTCTTTTGTACTTGTTATAGCCTACATAAATATTTTACTAATTTAGCAGCAGTGACGCATCTTCTCTTCTTTGTTGCCGCATGATTAGTGTGAAACCTTCATTAAAAGAGATGAAAGTATATTATTAATCAAATCATTGAATAAACGTTGTAAGGAAATAAAAAAGTGACAGGTGGTTCTGAAGGTCGAGAATCTCCAGCGCCCAGACAATAAGTAAAAAAACCTGTAATAACCCTTCTCCCAGCTGTTTTCACCTATGTATGTCAGATGACGTAATGGTGTTTGCTTCTAATAGAGCCTCCAGTGTTTTTATAGGAAACTTATGTACCCAGATTTTATTGTTTTCAATTCTTGTGAATTGTTTAGAGCTTCATATACATATACAAGAAACGGAATTTCTTTACATTTACAAAATTTAGAGTCTATAGTTAAATATAATTTCTAAATTAAAAGGAAAAAATAGCTGTTGCAAGAAAGTACTGTATATGTTAGATGAGAATCTTTATTACAATATATTCTGCTTTTCTAGTATTCAAACGAGTTTGTAATTATTGAGGGACTTAAATTTTGTAAATCTAAAGAAATTCTGTTTGTTTAGAATACAAACAGAAATATAGTTAAACCTATTTTGGAAAAACCCCTTTATAGTTAAATACATCTATTTAAGGCGTGTGCGATTAGCTTGTATATTACACATGTTTAGTTAATGATCTGACTATTATAGTTAAAAAGGCACAGCGTTAATTGGGTGTTTGAGCCAAAATGTAATTAAGGGCTCATCCTTATTAGCGTAATGAGCAATTTGGTCTGACTAAGGTTCGTCGGGTAAGATAAATCCAATTTGGTTCAGCTCATTATCATTGTATGTAGGGTGTGGATTATATCAGATAGTATTTACTCCAGGTCATGAGTTTTCAATAGGAACATGAAACTTTCTAAAAAAGGTATTTATGTGACTGAGTGCTAATCAAGGAACAATTAGGATCTAATTAAAAATGGATATTTATTATCTTTGTGGCATATTTACGTTTATGGACAGTAAATAAAAATCCAAGTGTAACAATTTTAAGGTTACAAAATTAATTAATACAAAATATTCCCAGATCATATATTCGTAGTGGATATAGTTTTAAAGTTGCCTATTTTGAGCTTATTACAATTACTGGATAAATACATGATAGTAAATTTCGGAAAAATAATTTCATTTAAGAAATAGTCGTAGATGAATATAACTACTGTAGTAGTAATTTCATTTAACTTCTACATCAGTAATAGATGGCATTACTTATTAGTCTATACATTTACTGTCAAATGTATTGAATAACACACAATTTACTTATAACACACACACGCACACACACACACACACACACACACACACACACACACACACACACACACACACACACACACACACACACATACACACACACACACACACACACACACACACACACACACACACACACACACACACACACACACACACACACACACACACACACACACACACACATACACACACACACACACACACACACACACACACACACACACACACACACACACACATATATATATATATATATATATATATATATATATATATATGTATATATATATATGTATATATATATATATATATATATATATATATATATATATATATATATATATATATATATATATATATATATATATATATATATATATACGGGTTTCTTATATATACATATATATATATATATATATATATATATATATATATATATATATATATATAATTAATAGATTAAAAATATTTCAAAAACAAGAATATTTTTAATGAATATATTTATTCAAAGCTTTTCGCCGATAAAATAGTACCAGTATCTTCAGGAAAATAATTATCTAATAAAATATTTTTACAAAATTAAATCATATGTACTACAAAGAATCATATGTTTATAAGTATTGCACTTTATGTAAATTTTTCTATAACATCAATGACTTTATAAATAGTTTGGTGCCTTGATCTCACTTGAATTTATTCATCAATTAATTTGTCTTTAACTTTATGCTTATAAATTTCCAATGTTTCAAATATATTCATTGTTAATCCTTTATTTAATTCTTTTATTAATTTCATATTTTCTATTTCCGGAAACTCGTATCCATTATTAATACAATTTTATTTATATATGTTTGGTTTGATATAAGCGTTTAAATGTTCTTTGTATCTTTCTTTTAATTTCTTTTTTGTTTGTCCTACATAAAATTTATTACAAGTTTGACATTTTATATTATATACTCCAGTTCTTTCTTGCATATTATTTTGATTTTTGTTATTGTTTATTGAATTTTTAATTTTAATATCAGTTTTATATGTAATTTGTAAATTTGTTCCTTTACATAATCTTGTAATTTTATTTATTTCGTTACCAGTAAATGTAAAAGCTGTCCAAATATTTTCTTTCTGGAGTTTCTGTTTTCTTATTATATTATTATTTAATTTATCTATAGTTTTTCTTTTATATCCATTTTCTAAACCAATTTGATATATTATATTTTTCTCTTTTATTTGATCATTTAAGTTCATTGGTATTTTGTGCATTCTATGTAGTAAATTATAAAGCGCTGCCATTTTTTGGTTGTATGGATGATTTGAATAATTAGGTATTATTTGATTTGTCTGCGTTGGTTTTCTATATATATTATATTCAAATGATACTTTATTTCTAGTAATTGTAATATCTAAATAATTTAGTTTATTTTTTGATTCAAATTCATGAGTAAATTTAATATTTTCGTGTATATTATTTATATATTTTAATATTTTGTCAATTTTAAACTTTTATTATTTCATATGTTTAATCCATCATCTACATATCTAAACCAGTGTCCATTTTGATCATATGTTTTAATAATCGTATCTGTTTCAATGTCTATATTTTTTAAAAATATTTCCGATAATATGCTGGACATTGTTTAATATACACGAAAATATTAAATTTACTCATGAATTTGAATCAAAAAATAAACTAAATTATTTAGATAGTACAATTACTAGAAATAAAGACTGCACAAAATACCAATGAACTTAAATGATCAAATAAAAGAGAAAAATATAATATATCAAATTGGTTAGGAAAATGGATATAAAAGAAAAACTATAGATAAATTAAATAATAATATAATAAGAAAAACAGAAACTCGAAAATAACTTTGTACCTAATAAGAGAAAAAATATTTGGACAACTTTTACATTTACTGGTAACGAAATAAATAAAATTACAAGACTATTTAAAGAAACAAATTTACAAATTACATATAAAACTGATAATAAAATTAAACATTTAATAAACAATAACAAAAATCAAAATAATATGCACGAAAGAAATGGAGTATATAATATAAAATGTCAAACTTGTAATAAATTATATGTAGGACAAACAAAAAAGAAATTAAAAGAAAGATACAAAGAACATTTAAACGCTTATATCAAACCTAACATATATAAATAAAATTATATTAATAATGGACACGAGTTTCCGGAAATAGAAAATATGAAATTAATAAAAGAATTAAATAAAGGATTAAAAATGAATATATTTGAAACATTGGAAATTTATAAGCATAAAGTTAAAGACAAATTATTTGATGAACAAATTCAAGTGAGATCAAGGCCCCAAACTATTTATAAAGTCATTGATGTTATAGAAAAATTTACATAAAGTGCAATACTTATAAACATATGGTCGTTTGTAGTACATATGATTTAATTTTGTAAAAATATTTTATTAGATAATTATTTTCCTGAAGATGCTGGTACTATTTTATCGGCGAAAAGCTTTGAATAAATATATTCCTTAAAAATATTCTTGTTTTTGAAATATTTTTAATTTATTAACTATATTACAAGAAAACATATCACCATATTTAATAAATTTAATATATATATATATATATATATATATATATATATATATTCGTTTCGACAATAATAGTTAATTAATGAATGGTTTTAGATTGGATTAAATCACAAGTTAACTCTTAGAGAGGTACAGAGAGACTAAAGATCCACTTCTATAGCGTCATTGTTCTCTTAGAACACGAGTTTCACCAGATCTTGGTTTCGGTAATTTCTCATTTTGTGGGCTTTAATTTCAGCCTACCGTCTTTTAACTTCCAATGATATCTTTAACTACTGTGTCCAATGAGTAATTATACCGCACATTTCAACAGATGTCAGTCCTCTTCAGGAAGCACATACTTTTGATGGACTTAAAATTTACACAGGGTTTTCTTAGGAAAGACATTAACATCTCTATAGTTTACTTTATCCATTTGGCATTCAGAAAAAATAAACTGCAATTTTTTGGGTCCATTACTAACCTCTCAGTTTTTCAGCCCGTTCTCTTCGTCATTTTTGTCATACCTTGAGTCTAAAAATACAAATGAATACAATTAAAATTTTCACCCAGTTCCTTATAGAATATGTTATACACAGCCCAAAATTAACAAAATTTTCTCTACCAAACTTTGTAAAATAAGAGGTGGGAACGAAAATGAAATTAAATAAATTTTTAAACTAACTTACCGATTGAGAAAGTTTTAATTGTACTAAACTCTTATCCTAGTGTATCGAGTTTTTAAAGATTTACCGAAATTCATTGAAAGTAAATTTAATTAGGTTACTGTGGGGTTGGAAGGCTACAGAGCTTTTTTTTAATTTTTTATTTTGTTTTTTTTGTTACTGTAGCCCAAACACATCCAGGCCTTTTCGCCAATCTTTTATTTTTCATCTAATTCAGGAGTCTTACGAGCATATTCTCTTTAGAGGAGTTTTCTGATTTTGTCGTTGCTTTTCCGTTCACCGTATACCTTCTTAGTTTCTACATGAAATGGCTTTAATCTGGTAACTAGTCAACTCAAATTTCTATTTCATCTGAAATTTAGTTACCGAAAATATTATTCTGGGCTTGAGTGAGCATGCGAAACCTCATTACCTCCGCCCCAGTATATTCGCTTCATGACAGAGAGACCAGCTTAACTGAATCTGCCACGCTGTTATCCATCTTTCTTCTTTTCCAATGTGTAAATACAAATCGTTCTGGTTACACCAGTTCCAAGGAATTTGATGGCATTCTAGGAAGTGAATTTCTGATGAAGGATAACTTGAGTAACTCGTTACCAGACAACTACATTATGCCGTGAATCCATTAGCATTTTCCATTCAAGATAGTAGGATTTGGTTTCTTTAAAAAAGAAAAGTAAGAAATGATAAATATTTCTGGTCCAAAATAAATTATATTTACATGGTTAATCAATTCTAGCCAGTTAAGCTTAGGTTGATTACACAGAATTATGTAAAGATTTCCAAGGTGGCTGTATATCAAGTACTTATACAACTGTTGAATTTTTGGCACTTGTAACTATACCTGATAACACTGATAATTCCTCGCCAGCTTATGAAATTCGTTATATATATAAATATATGTATATATATATATATATATATATATATATATATATATATATATATATATATATATATATATATATATAGAATTTGTGTATATTATTTGATCTTATAAATATATATATATATGGAGAATTTGCATTAAACATTTGGATTGTTATTAAATAAATGTACACAGACTCTCAAATATAACCACTTTCTTCTCATAGGAATTTAAATTGCTAATGGTGTCCCCCGTGAGGGCGCTACTGAGTGAGGAAAAAAGTATTTAGGCCTATGTTCTGAGTTTGAGTACAGTTATTTATTAATCACCTTAACTCTCAAGTGAGCTCGAATGTTTCTTAATGGATTTTCATTTTGTTAAGCAATTTTAATTTGATTGCTTATACGTATTATGTAGTATTAATCAGGCGCGTATCCAGCGACTTGCTTTGGGAGGAAGGCTATCGATGCATTATATAATATATATATATATATATATATATATATATATATATATAATGTGTGTGTGTGTGTGTGTGTGTGTGTGTGTGTGTGTGTGTGTGTGTGTGTGTGTGTGCTTGTATGTAAAAACATATAACAAAAATAGTTTTTTCTACGCTTGCGTTAGAAATCGGTAACGTGATAAAGATTCGTAGCAAATAAACCTTTTTAATAAATAATTATTCCAGTTTCGATAACACTTATGGCTAGAGAATATTATTAATTTCATAATAAGCTATTATTATAAAAATGGTTTATTAATTAATGTAAGTAGTTATTCTTCCAACACGAACAATTCCGGAGTCAACTGCGAATATTTAAGTAAAAGTCTAATTTAATAGAAAGTCCTAATTTAATAATATATTGTCGATTTTTAACCCAAAGTTCTTGAGGTTTGGGGGACGATCGCTCCATCGCCCCCCCCCCTTGGATACGCGCCTGTTAATAGAATGTTTTTACTATGCCATAGGCAATCCCATTTCTTGTGTATATAAAATTATTGTAATCGGTAATTAAAAAATAACATCTACTTCAATTTCAACAATCAGTTGCTCTTTTGGAAATGTAGGTCGGCTATAAAATTTACAAAGTATCATTCAGGCGTGTTATCAGAGCGATGCAAGATCAAGCACAGCACAACTAGAGCCAACCATATTTAATCCAGGTCAACAAGACAACTTAAAATCATGACGAAATTTATTTCGGTTTATCTGAATTAGATTTGTGCGTTTTTAAGAAATAAATTTGTTGAAAAAGTTTGCCACTTGGGATATTTTATCTAGGCTGAAACATGTTCAATTTTAATTACATAATATCTAAAATAGACGTAATTTATGTTATAAAAATGCACACTTTGTTGATAATGTGTAATAGATATTTATATTCAACATGACCACTTTCTCTTAACCACTTTACTAAGAGACATTTGTATTTGGATTGTCTTAATTAGAATATTAATCAGATTATTACTAGTTATTTGCAAAGTTCTGAAAAATTTGACACAATTATTTTAATTAAAGAAAACAATTATAATTAAAACAAGGGTGATAACAAAAAAAAACAAATTTGTACAAGTAAAAAGATGGAAGTAAAGATAACCATATTGGTACTGTTCAAAAACGATTTACTACCATTAATTTTCGTTTACAAACATCTATAAATCAGTTTGCAAGAACCATCATTATGGTCACCTTCACATTATTTACATAAGTTCGTTTATACTTGACCAATATGAGACCTTTACAGAGAGGTCTCGCCTTTCCAAATCTAAATTGCTCGATAGATATTATATGTTGTAGAAGTAAAATAATTGTCTTTTTGCTTTCTAAATCTTTGGTTGTGTTAAATACAACAGGAAAGGCTTAATTGGCAGCTAAACCCAGTACTGGATGGATTAAATAAAGGAAAAAATTCTACACCATAATCTTGTATCTTAAGATGTATTCTGCACACACACATGCACAAATGTGTGTGTGTGTGTGTGTGTGTGTGTTTGTGTTTGTGTGCGCGCGCGCTTGTGTATGTGTGTGTGAGATAGAGAGAGAAAAAAATATAGGAGAGGAAAATAGTTTATTTTAAACTGTAAAATTAAATAAAAGTCTACCAAGACTAAAGCTCATGTTTATAAAAAAAGAGTACAGCTAAAACTATTCATTTACTAGATATGAATTAATTACATACAGAAAGTAATATACTCCAGGGACGAGTATAAATTGAATTGAGGCCTTAATACTTTCATTCTCATACGAATAATGTCTACAACACTTCATTGAATTCATATTCATTCTCCTTTTTATTTAACAGACTTACGGTCAAGAACATTCTATACATAACTTTAGGCTGAATAATTTCTACAACACTTCATCATATTCATATTCGTTCTCCTTTTTACTTAACAGACTTACGGTCTAGAACATTATATACATAACTTTAGGCTGAATAATTTCTACAACACTTCATCATATTCATATTCGTTCTCCTTTTTACTTAACAGACTTACGGTCTAGAACATTATATACATAACTTTAGGCTGAATAATTTCTACAACACTTCATCATATTCATATTCGTTCTCCTTTTTACTTAACAGACTTACGGTCTAGAACATTATATACATAACTTTAGGCTGAATAATTTCTACAACACTTCATCATATTCATATTCGTTCTCCTTTTTACTTAACAGACTTACGGTCTAGAACATTATATACATAACTTTAGGCTGAATAATTTCTACAACACTTCATCATATTCATATTCGTTCTCCTTTTTACTTAACAGACTTACGGTCTAGAACATTATATACATAACTTTAGGCTGAATAATTTCTACAACACTTCATCATATTCATATTCGTTCTCCTTTTTACTTAACAGACTTACGGTCTAGAACATTCTATACATAACTTTAGGCTGAATAATTTCTACAACACTTCATCATATTCATATTCGTTCTCCTTTTTACTTAACAGACTTACAGTCAAGAACATTCTATACATAACTTTAGGCTGAATAATTTCTACAACACTTCATCAAATTCATATTCATTCTCCTTTTTACTTAACAGACTTACAGTCAAGAACATTCTATACATAACTTTAGGCTGAATAATTTCTACAACACTTCATCATATTCATATTCGTTCTCCTTTTTACTTAACAGACTTACGGTCTAGAACATTCTATACATAACTTTAGGCTGAATAATTTCTACAACACTTCATCATATTCATATTCGTTCTCCTTTTTACTTAACAGACTTACAGTCAAGAACATTCTATACATAACTTTAGGCTGAATAATTTCTACAACACTTCATCAAATTCATATTCATTCTCCTTTTTACTTAACAGACTTACAGTCAAGAACATTCTATACATAACTTTAGGCTGAATAATTTCTACAACACTTCATCATATTCATATTCGTTCTCCTTTTTACTTAACAGACTTACGGTCTAGAACATTATATACATAACTTTAGGCTGAATAATTTCTACAACACTTCATCAAATTCATATTCATTCTCCTTTTTACTTAACAGACTTACGGTCAAGAACATTCTATACATAACTTCAAATTTAGGCTGAATAATTTAAAAAATTATTAAAAGGAAAACATTTAATTAAACACAAACTATTACTTATGGGAGGCCTGACTAAATATTTTGGACGAAGAAAATTCTTCGGCCTGCCGTTGCTCTTTGTGTTATACCTTAAATTAAGTGATAGCATATAATTTCATACAAAATTGTTATAGATTATGTTGTAGAATAGAATTTTTAGCACATAGGTTTTGTTACTTTATGTATTGTACATTATTAAGTTTATATGATAATATTCAATATTTTTATTTATTAATAAAAATTTTTTTCAATATAATATTAATGTTTGCTTACCATTTTTTTAAATTAAAGCTTTCATAGACGCGACTGACACTTTTAATCATCGATTTCAAATTAATTCGTTACATAAAATTTGTATTTAGTAAATTTTGCAAAATCCAGAGAACAAAGGTTTCTATAACTATATACTGTACTTATATTATTAATTATATTAAGTAGATTCGATTAAAACCTCTATTAAAAATATTTTTCCAAACAAGTATTCATTTCTATAGCCCAGTCTCACTGACAAATGTTTGATATTACGCCTTTGTTTTACACGAGGAAAATTCTTCGGCTTTCAAAATGTAAACATAATAAAATAATATTGTTTACTTCTAATATTTAGATATTTTATATTATTTGAATTCAAAAAGTTTAAAATATTTTCTCCCTCTGTTTGTAATAAACTTTGTTAATAAATTATAACGGTAAACAAAAATTTTTTTCAGTTTATTACACTCAGCCAGGAATGCCATGAAATGTAGTAATTTTTGTCGATTATTCTTACGACTGCATGTTAAGTTTTTTTACTTTGTGATCAAACATAAAGAAATACGTGACATTTAGTAGTCTAATTCAGAAAGAAGTTGCAATAGTGAGCGTCCAGAGAGCCTTGAGACCGCTGCATTTCTGCATGACCTGCTCTGCACGTGTTCATGTCTCGGTGCTACATACGCTTACAGTAAAATAACAACCTTAATTTACTGCTTGCTTTAAACATAGATGTTTACGATCTACTTAGGATCATAAAGCTAAAATGATTGTAAATTTACAGAAACGTTCAAACTTGCTAAACATAACACGTTGATGTTACCTGATTTACATTTGGTACAGTAAACTCTCATTAACCCGGCAAATATGGGGATGGGATACTGCCGGATTAGTGAAAACGCCGGATTACTGTAGGGTCCATTAAAAATACAATCTAGGTCTACGTTAAAAAATATTTATGTGTATTGCCCTAAAATACAGAAAACACAGCAAAACCTGCAAAATAAACCTGAAATGATAAAACGAGAATGAATGTACTTGTCTGTACTTTTCAGTAAAACGTTACCTTATCTTTAACGGGAAAAAAGTTACAAATGTTTCCGTTTTTTACACTGCAATGACATTGTTCACTTGCACTTGAGTATCAGTGACTCCACATAGCTACTGCAACAACAAACTGCTCAAAATAGTTTGTATATTACGAGCTACACAATTAGAACCAGGTGGCGTGAAGGTCACTCGGTCACTGCCATCAATATACAGTGAAACATATATATTGGGGTGGATGAAGTCCCGTATTATGGAAATTTTACTATATTGTTTGGGTATTTGTTGTATTAACTCGAATTTAAGAGAAGAAAAGTAATTTTAACAAAACAAATCTAAAGTAACATGTACGGAGTTTAAAAATATTTGACTCACATGATACAACTCAGGACAATAGTTATTCAATAATGTTAAAAGAGCTTAAACTACTGAAATTTGACCAAGAGGAAGAGAGTTGAATTTAAATTTCAATGTAATTTCAAAGTGTTTTCTTGATAATATTGATATGGTCAAGGGTACACTGCAGTAGTGTACACTTGATTGTTTACATTGACAATACACTCAATAATAATATTCTTACAGTGAGTGTAGTAAAAACAACACCATGTTCAGGTATATCTCTGGAGATGTGTAACAATAGACTTGATATTTGGAGGAGGGTTGTTCGCCGATTAGTGGAGGTGGAAGGCCAGGCAGCTACTTACCACTTGCTCTCACTATGTTAAACAAGACTCAGTGGTTGTGGCGGAGCGATATGTATAATAAAAACATTAAATTGCAGGTTCCGCCACCACTCTCAATGTCAAATTGGATACTGTGTATCGACTGCCCAAATCTCTTCCTCTCTCTCTCTCTCTCTCTCTCTCTCTCTCTCTCTATATATATATATATATATATATATATATATATATATATATATCACTTTCACTTATGTACTTAAACAAGAATCTTACTTGGTATTTATGCGAGTTAACTTTCAACTAATGACTCGCCTTGTCATTATCATCGGGCATACTGAACCCGAATCATCAGGTTCAGTAAGCCCGATGATAATGACAAGGCCAGTCATTGAAAGTTAACTCGCATAAATACCAAGTAAGATTCTTGTTTAAGTACATGCGTGAAAGTGATGAGTGTATACAAGAAAACAGTGTTGCATAACTACAAATATATATATATATATATATATATATATATATATATATATATATATATCACATTTTTGGACTAGAAATTATAAGAGACTGAAACACTTACCTTGATAATTGTCCCGCCTTTAATCTTCAAGTACATATAAATGAACACTAAAACACTAAATTAATGATACATTTCAGACACACTGTGTCTTTTCTCAATCAAAAAAAAGTGGAGTAGCTGAATATTCTATTGTGTTTTAAGTTTTCCTTTTTTGGAGAAATTAGTGATTTCCTTCTTATAATCTTGGAAAGTTTATTGCCTAATATAATAGCTACAACTGATTTTATATTTGGATATTGTATTTCAGACCTATTTAGTGTACTTAAAAAAACTATAGTTTAAACGTTTTTGTCAGCAAATGTTGAACTTTAAAAACTCGCCTCCGTGGTTGAGACCTCTAAAACTAATTTGAAACTTGTCATTAAGGTAAACAGACCTCCCAGAATAAAACCTCCAAATCTAAAAACACACTAACCCGGAATGTAATGTGGAAAAACACGTTGACGCCTGTATTGAAATGTACTCCAATTTTATTTTCAAGACAAAAACTTATTTTTTCTGATTGATGACTACTTTTGTTCATTAAAACTTTAATAATTTTAAAACATGTATTCCATTTGATTACCTAACACAAATTAATTGCCGTTGTTACCAAAACATTCTATTTTTAGAATTAAAATTTGTAATTAATAGATTTTCAAATAAATGTACTCGTATTTCGGAAAAATTCAGAAAAGTCACTCGAACATAAAATACTGTTCAACAGAATATATTTTTATTTCAACCAAATAAAATCTTACGTTTTTCCCATTTTAAAATGTCAAAATACAGTCCAATATAGTCATTCTATATCAAATACAAAAATTTTAAAACAAAAATATGCCTCTAGATATTGAAACAACTGAAGAAGAGCATTCCTTCGTAGAAATATTTGTGACCGGCATTCTTAAACATCTTCAACAGACCCGCCTAACCTTTCAATGACTAGACAAGATTTTAAATGACATTAAATAAAACATAACCTCTATAGAGAGAGCCCTGAAGAAGTTGATGAGTAAGAACCAAGTTAATGAACTGTATTACCTGCAGAGTCACAGATCACTTGGGATTAAATAGTTCATTACATCAGCCGTGCCTTCATAATTACAGCAGCGTTGAATTTATGGCTTACTCGCCGTCGAGTTGTAATATAGGAGGCAGTGAGACGAGAAAAAGTCGAAGTAAAAACGTAAATACAGATATGTGGCTAGACTAAGTGCAAGGTTAGAAAAAAACACTAGTTATTAGAAGCCGTCTGGCTCTACATCTCGGAGGTCAGGGTGAATTAGAGGTTAGTTTTTATTTGATTAATCGTATGCATATAATTAATGAGCCCAGAATGCAGGACGTTTTTCGAAATCGTCATAATTTATCTCAGTCATATATTATAAGGATCGTTTCTTACTTTTTTCTGATTAAGTCATCTTACATCGTTACTATCGTTTTCCTTTGAAGGATTAGGCATGTGTTTTCGTTTTCACAAAAGGACAACCAACATTTTCTTGGTCGTAATATTATCGTTCAATGTATTCTTCTGTATTATCTATAACTAGTATCTGTTAGTTCTGTTCACATGCTATTCCCAATCCTCCTGTATTCTGTTTTCTCTCAGCTTCTCTGTACATTCTCTCAGTCATACATCCAGTGTATCGCTTATGTATTATTTTTAGTGAAATTAATTTTCATAAAGTCATTCACTTTCCCCAGTGGTCTTATTTTGTTAAATGTGTCCTGATACCGTCAATCATTCTACAGTGCAATGGGACATTTTTTCAAATCTCCGAGATATTTGGACTCTTTTAGATATGCTACCCTCTATGCAGTACCATAATTATTCTCTATAATCTTGGGCGGACATTTATGTCCTTAAATTAATTAGGCGTCTTCTCATATCATTCGCAGACGATAAAAGTTAAATCGACTGATCATCTTAGAAACGCTATGTCGGTTCAGATAAAAAATGACGTAATTATGCCATTCAGTTCACCAAGAGTCGAATCCCCCTACCTCCGATTACGCCGTCTTGTTCACAAGGTTGTTAATCATACTGGCTTGTTTAGGGAACACACGCCCTATAAAATTCATAAATGTCCTTTTAACCAATCTAGACTTTTCCAACAAAAAGACGTTTCCGCCTCCTTCCGACTCTCCTTTATTCGAAGATCGTGACTTTATTAGCTAAATTATTATCCGAAGGATTTTATATTAATTAACTCCCATGCCAGTCAGGTAGTAATTTTCTAATCCTTCCCCATTCTCATCCTTCTTTTCGGAATCTTCACACCACACTTAAGAGGTTATGATATTTAGAAATTATTAATTTTAATCCCCTAATTTCTAGGAAAATACAGTAATGAATATTACGGGGCTTTCCTGGTCGCAATTTTTTAAAATCTAAGATAAAAAATTTATTGACAGCATAGTTATAACTATCACAAGCAATAATGACTGCACAACTTTCCATAGTCAAACCAATGCATCTACCTTCTTTCGACTCTCAACAACGGTAATTATTTACTTTAAAGCTGCTCATGATGTTCTAAACTTCCACTTAGAAATAATAATTATTGCTCTGCTACCCAGAAACAAACTTTTTTTGCCTGCAAATGGTTGGCTATTTTATTTCCCACTTAAACTTCAAAAGAAAGAAAACCTCTCAACGAGCATTTCTCAAACTGCCACTTGCACAATCACAAAGGCTTTAAATTTATAATTTAGAGTTATTCTTGTTTTGTGTTTGGAGAAAGGTATATTTGTGCTATAGTAGTTATTGCACACGTACTGCCTTGAATTTATGCAGTCTCTGATCCGTAACATTATCGTCTTCGCAGCGTGTGTCGCGATCCAAGTAATTAAACTGAGACACCTGTTAGATTACTTTCTTCTAATGACCTATAGCCTCGAACGTAGAATCATACAAAGTTATAAACCTTTTCTTTCGTCATGTGCATTGACTGAGCTTTAGCTCGGACTTGAATTCTTAAGAATATTTTAGTCTAACACACTCGACTATGTATTGGTATGCCACACTTGCTTGTGGTTGCTCTTACTTTTGAGTTAAATTGAGACGGCTGTTGGGGAGACGTATCTCATTTTCAACCCAGGCTGTAACAGACCTATTTCTTTGTAATAAAACAGGTTTATTATAAAACTATTTGCTCCAGGTGAAGATAGAATCAAAAAGTATTTCAGTATTTTTACATACTCACATTTACGTGTGAAATAAACGTTAATGAATACAACACAGTGAAGTTCACTAATACTACAACATGTTTACCTAGTTGAGGTAAACGTTTTACAAATATGTATAGAAAATATAATATTCAATAGAATATCGTGGGTTGAGTAGATATATATAATCAGGCTTGAAATAGACCAGACAAGGCTTGTTTACACACAAACAGGATTTACTCGATATGTTTTATCAACGAGATAAAAGCTTTATGAAATATTAGTTATTGATTTTTGTGCTGAGGAAACTATACAGATAACCGACTGAGGTAAAGCCGGAGTTAACACAACTGTGATAACATATTGGACATTTTATTTCGCTTCCATTCAGCCTAAAATTTACTTTGTTTACGATAAGCGAAGCTTTTGGTTATTTATTCGTACATATATTTTAATTGTGTTTTTCGTCAGTCATTCTCCTACTAAAGACATTCAAAACGAGATATTTTTTATGTGAAAACATCATCAGGCACTCCTAGCGTACAATTTTTAAACGGAGAAAAATGTAAGCTTTGAGATAAATTTAAACGAACATTACATAGGAAGTTCGCCACACTTACCTTATATACACAATGTAGAAAGTAGATAAACATACATTATATGCTCTGCACTAAATAGCTTGTATCATATTCGTTATATTCCTAAGTAAATGAGAATTACTTTTTATTTCTAATAAAATATACTATATTGCACTAATATAGTTAGAGTTGGGAAAACAAAATTACCAGCCAGTCTTTGCTTAGGCTACTTAACCTTAATTAATTGTTAAAGAAACTAATTCTACAAAATCCACGAAAATGTTAGATCGGTTTTTGTAAAACGAAGTTTTAACAAAACGAATTCTACCAAAACCGAAATAAATTTATAAAATTTAATCTTTGTTTATTTTGGTTTATTAAGTTTTCTAATGAAAACATCCATATTTAGGCTCACTGTACTATAGACTTAATGTACAGACAAAATTCCTTTTTTTTTGTTTAGAAAGTAGTGGAAAGAGTTGCCTATAACTACAATGTGTGAAGGGGATGGGCCTTCAACCACCACTTAAACAATAGGATGATCCTGGGTGCGTATTTCACAAGCTGACCAGACATGGGAACTAAAAATCCTTAGAGAAATTGTTGGTACTGTGATTAAAACCGTATCTGTCCAGTTATCTCTAACCGGAGAGTTTCTTTTTATTAACCATGTTTTAATTCGAGTTATAATTTTACCCCTGGCATTATACAAATTATAACATAATATACATTTTAGAACAAAAGTAATAAATGTTTTTAATCATGTTATAATTTAAGCTATAATGTTATTACTCACGTTTTGAATGTTGTAAGTCTTCTTATAATGTTATAAATATTTAAAATCATATTATGAAAGGTAAAAATTATGATATGATTTTGTAGCTCATGTTATAAAATTAAAAACATCTCTAAATAGGTAGACGAATTTTAAAACAGCACCTAAAAAAATTATACCTCCACCCCGATAGCAAAATTAAATTTATTAGGCACAGATAAACCATTATTATATTCGTGGGTCAAATGTTTCCCAATTATTTCTACTTTAAAATAAAAATAATCTTGAAATTAAAGCTATTGGTAGTAAGAGGATAAAACAAAAATAATTTTGAATAATGAACACAGAAAATTATTTCTTAAAAAAGTTTTTTGTTTAACTGGCTGGTAGGTTCCATTTACGTTGTATATTTCCTGGTGTTTATCCTGGTAAGAAAAAATTACATCAGTTTACAGCATTTTTTTCTATTAAATAATGTATTAAGTATTTATCTGTGAATTAAAATTTAGATGCCTAAATCCAAGTAGTTTCCATGGAAAGGTTACAATCTTATTTTTATTTAAACGTAGCTATAACTAACCCAATGATATCTATGTCACAAAAGTACAGGAACAATACCCAAGCAAGCGTCACTTTGTTCACACTCACTGCCGGCAGCAAAGAGAGCGTAACGGAATTTGCCTAAGTACAGTAATTTGTCACGCTATCTACAAGCGGCATCTAGAATCTGCAACGTCACATTATGCCTATTGATCCGGATGTATTACAACACGTAACTAATTCTGCTCTCTGGGCTAAACCGTTTACGTTAAATTAATGTTCTGAGTTTTTATTCTAAACCTGTTTTATAATGTAAGCCCGTGCTTTTTATTGGTAAATTAATTAAATTTAATTAACACATCACAAAATCTTATAACAATTGTAAAAATGGCGTGTTGAGGTTATGTCCGGGTGACTGTGTTGATATTTCACTTGTCAAAGTACCTAACATTTGATAAGCACTTAATAAGAAACTAAACTGTAAATACAACATACAAGAGAAAAAAATCAGTTCATTCCAACAGTAGGTCTTCCCTCTGTGAGAATGAGTTGTTTTTAATGCATAGAGACATTGTTACAACTGACTTGTACTCTAAACAACTACCAGCGAAACTAAATGAAATCTTTAATTGTCCATCCAGCAACATAAATAGTAACCGTTTTGATAAGAATTTGTAAGACCATGTCCACAACTAAACACGAATCAAAGTAGGGCTTATATGGTTAAACTATCTGGAGATACCGGTAGACAGCTATGTGCAACCCCGTAAGAGAGTAGGTTGGCACCAGGTACGCAACCATGCACACGACATTTGATGTTTCCCTCTATATCCTTTACAAAAGGCTTTCGTGTATTTACCTTTTGTATACTAATATTAATAACTCTTTAATGTACGTCATACGCGATAAGTCATCTAGCTGATCGCTAAAAACAAAAAATTATTTATATCCTTTTATATTTAGAAGAACTTTACCTTCCTTTTCAGTAAGAATAGATTTCATTCATCTAGTTTCAGTAACACCCATACCAGGAATATCGCTAAAATTTTATCGTATATATCGGTATAGGATATTATAAAAATTACCATTTCATATGCAGAGAAAACGTCTAAGTTAGCTTTTTATATAGATTAATGCTATATAGTTATAAAATTATTCAGTGTTTAAACAGTAGCTACGGGTGACGAAAAATTACTGACTGAAAAAAGTGTTAAATGAAAAGTATTGGCTACTACACTTCTCACTATATTTAGGGATAATACTATACTAAAACAAAGGTTGTTGCATTTATCCAAGAGAAACACTCGCTTTGTAGATTCTGTGACGTATTAAAAGATTTATGCATGAAAACAGCATTTTCCGGAACACCAAAAATAATCTATGCTATTAATTGTCCGAGTGATGATGACGTCAGTCTGTTTATTTAAGAGTATATAGTTGGATTATATCAGGATTCTGAAGAAGATATTATTCAGGAAAATGTATCATCCACAATTTATTCTTCAAGTATTGGTGTTCTAAGAGGAACAGGATTTGTTTTATAGTCTGGCAGCGATTAAAAGGCTACTTATCTACCTTGCCACAAACATCCCTTCATGATGATTCTGATTTTGCCCTTTTAAATCTCACCTGAAGTAAGCACGCCATATTCATAAACAAACCCAAATTTTTATTATGAGAAAATTAAAGGCTTTCATTAAAGTTTTATTAAGGAAAAGTTCTCTTAATAAAGGCTCATTATGGCACCTGAGGTTTTCAATCATAAAGTCCTTTTTCTCGGTGTTGAGAGCAGATTTATGGAATATTTATTATTCACCAACGTTTCCCAAAAATCTTTTTACTTTGGATTCTACAATGTTTGACTGATATTTATAAGGTTAGTCATAAAATTAGTCTGTCATTTGGTAGATAATATATACCGGACCATGTGATTCAATGATCTTCGGTTGGAATTGAAATCCTTCGTTAATTTTCTTATTCTTAAGAGAACCATGACATTTGTTTATATTGGCGACACAGGTCGGTTCATTATTAGCATTAATTACATACAAATTATTGCTTTTAGGTTATTTTACCAATGACTCACGATTTCTGGTAATGCTATTACAAGACAAAGAATGTTATGGGGGCTGGGAATAAGTATGACAACCGCTGATTAGTCGTCATTGAAGTGGGTGGCAGAAATCTAGAATCCCTACCACCATCACCATGATATTCCAATTTATTCGTAGTAATAACGTTCTTGGAATGTAATTTCAGAAGAGAAAGGAACTCCCTAACAAGTAAACAGGTTCCATTCCCTCTCCAAAGGGGGTTATTGGTTCGTCTGTTTAATTTCACCTTATACGGAGATATGAGAAGATAGTAAATCCTTGATTATTGAAGAAGTTGGATTATTGCTCACTTAGAGTGCGTATAGCAATATAGCTTTAAGGAGATGAATAGACTTTCATCCAGCACTATATTTTTATTATTGTTAGATCACCTGGTCGATATCTATGATTTCTTTATGCCCTTTAGTTATAATGTGTGTATCATTCTTTTAAAGGTAGAATAGGTGACACTATATGATCTTCCTATCTCAAGTTCAAGTTATTTTTTGTTCATTAAACTTGTTAAAACTTTAATATTTTGATTTTATAAGACTCTGTTACAATTTTAATAAAACTATTTTATGGCTAAAAATAATAACGAATTCCTTTCCTCCGCATTTATCGTGAAGGATACCAAAACATTACAGCTCAGCATACTGTCGTCCACTCTGTACTTGTTGACTTACTAGATCCTCGTTGACAGAGAATCGTCTAAAGAGCTTCCAGCTGCTGTTAGAACATGACAGTATAACATCTCCCATTATTTTTCTACTTGTAGCATATTAATCATTACAATATGCAAATTAATACATCTTGACTAGGCGTCTTTGAATAGAGCCTCAGTTTGTTTTAATATAATGCTTAAACTAGAGCTTGGATGTCCTGTAGGAGAGTAGATGGTTGGATTTACGATGCTGGATATCTGCCTTGCCCCTTGCGAATGTTAGTTATCAGAAACGTAGTTCTTTTTAATTTATAACAGATCTGAATAAATGACCAGTTGACAATCGGAACCAAGAACGGAAGCTACGTCCTAAAATGGACCTTTTACTGGGTCTCCTGATACTCCAATACTTAACCACTTTAACATTAGTTTATAACTATCCAAACTCTAAATTTCGTAAATTTGGGACAACTTAATGAGACAGATCGCTATGTGGCGATCTTCATCAGTATCTTCTGCTTGGAGATGTCGTGGGTCATGCGGTGAAAGTTTTAAAGACAGGTTTTTGTTAGTACCAAAGAGTATGTGAGATTTGTATTGTGTTTGTTGGTTTAATATTTTTAGGGGGTGGGGGGGTTGTGCCTGTAAATTTTATATTGTTCTAGTGTGTTGAGATGTGGTCTTTTTTTGGACTTCAAACTCAAGAGTCTAATACTCCCTTAAATTGTGCGCTGAAGCATCTTATGTCCATTGTGCCTGATAAGATGATAGGTTTTCCAGCCCTCTTTTCTTAATCGTTTTTTCAATATGTTTGTTATTATTTAATGACGCTGAGATTACTTGCTGGCTCGTCTTCATGGTCAGCCAAGATATTACCAGTACACCTCTATAGGCCCACATTTTAAAGGTTTTAATAGCTTTTTCGTAAACATTTCCAATCATTGTCCATTCTTCTATTTCCCATGACAGAACCATAATACATGTCGTTTGAGAAATCTGATTTTGAGAGGTTAAGTGTTTTAGGTAAATATGCACTTCAAGTTACTGTTGCTTTAAACCATTTTGAGTTTACTGATGTTCTTAGATAAGAGCAGAAAGTATTAAATTCTTTGGTCGTCCAATGTCTAATTAGAACAAATCTTTTGTTCCAAATTTGTTAATGAATTCCGTTTTGTAATTTTTAATTTTGGTCCATATTCTTCCATATTACTATTATTATGTTTTCTGCATATCTCATGCTATTAAGTGTTTCTTCTTTATCTGGGTGCCTTTTGGTCAAATCTAGCGCGATCTTAAATATCTCTCCATGATAAATAATATATTCTAATGTAAACCTATAATTATTTATGTGTACACGTTTCCATTTATGTTTATAGTGTTTATGCAAGTTTATGCGAGAAAATAGGAATAATATACACTGGACAGATAAACTACTTAATTTTACCCGACTATAAATAGCTTACTTATTGTTTAAGGTTTTCAGCAAATTCTTTTATTTCAATTTTAATCTATTTTATATATATATATATGGAGATACATAACTATGATTATAATTATATTAAAAATTATAATTTTCGTTGTGAAATAGCAGACTTTTATTTAACTGTATCAAACCTAATATACTCGTAAAAAGCTACTAGAGTGTGTGATTTTCCAAATTATTTGTAGGCTATAAAATTGATGACACCTACAACAAAAATTTTCAAATGCGATCGAAATGTCTTCTCAGTACATTTTCCATATACTCCCTTAAATTTTTCCAAGTCGTTAATTAGCTTAATATAAAATGTGATAAAGTTTAATGGCTACTTACAATTTTTAAAACTGATTTTTAAATGAAGCTACGACTCAAAAGTTTTTAATAATGACATAATTGTTAAATAAACAAACATTTGGTAAAATAAAACACGAAGAATTCCATATTTTGTCTTCGAAACAGCTATGAAATTTACGTCGGTAATTGTGAGAGAAATAATGAGGTAAAAAATATCGAACATAAATTATCGGATGGTAAAAATACATTTGACGGAGGTTTCCCGTAGTTAATAGAAAATACAACGGGTAACTACGGAAGCATGTAAAACCACTTGTCGTACACTCCGCACCTAACCATTGGTCACGAACCTGCGGCAGTGCTGCAATCTTTGAACTGATCACGAACTAGGCCGCACGCCACCAGACAGATTCCTCTGATAGTAAAGTCGAGTGTGCTAGAAGATGCATCTGCGATTAGTTGTTAAGAAATAATTTACTTTATAAGTATGACATTAGCATGTGAGGTTTTCCACGTGTTATGATGTATACCTACCCTATTTCATTAACGTTGTGTCGGCTATCACCTGAATAAGATTCCAGAATTCCCTAACTTTGATTTTGTACTTTGCGAAAATCTAATTTAGATCTTTACTATATAAATATGAAATAAAGACAAGAGTTAAGGTGAACTATCTATAGTTCAATAATTAAATTTTGGGCTGACGAAGCAGTCAAAAAACTAAGAAACAAAGAAAGCCTAGGTGGAAGATTCTTCCTGCAGCCAGAAATCTTAATTTAAGTAATTTTAGCTACCTTTTTAAGCATCTGAAAAAGGACTACACTTATATATACTACATACCTCTATCAATGACAATATTTTTCTCAGTTTAAAATACAGTATTAACAAAACAAAAATAATAATAATTCTTACAACAATTTCAGGAAAGTATAACTCACGGGACATAGCAAGAGATTTGGAATGCCCAGAAGGCGAGCTCGTCAACTAGTGGAGATAAAAAGGTAGGCAGCTGATTGTCCCTATCTTGCATCTACCCACAGTGGTAAACAAGGCACAGAGGTTGTGGCATACCGATAAGTATAGCCATGACGTTCGACGAACACTGAATAATCGAGCTCCTCCACGACTATGGATGTTTAATAGGCCACTGCGCATCGGCTGATGAAGTCCCTTGCTATGTCTCGCGACTTATACTGTAAGTAATATGAGTAAGCTTTAATACCACATGGTATAGAAGCAGGTCAGAATCATTTCCTCGTGTGTACAAGTTGGGTACCTGAAGAAAACCTACCCTATCGGAGGTTTAAGGAGTTATTTACCAGTTACCCCTTACAGGAATAAGGGCAAGAAACAACAGATAAAAAAAGACGTAAAGTCCCTTGCACTGCTAATAGTTAAAATTAGGGGATATCATGTTTAAATGTGTTTACTGGAGCTAGTCACACTTTCTATCTGTGTTACAAAGATCTGTATATCCATTAAATCTCCTTCTTAGGAAAAGCATAAAAAGGAACAGATGGAATAGGGTAGAAATAAGGAAGAATACAATCATCTAGTAGTGGGATAAGGGAAAGTAAGTTATCGCGTAGATTCATTCGCTTACCTGAAGTTGCCTACTGTCTAAGCAATGACTACTGCTCCAACTTTCAATGGGAAAAGATTATGCACTGAATATACATGATTTTCGTTTCACGTGTAACGCCTTTGGCTATTGTTTCTGGTTTATTGGTAGTTAAGTATAGCCTCACAATGCACTCAAACCAGGCTTCGTTCTTTATTACTTGACAATGAGGAAAACGATGAAATAATTTGCTTGTGACTTATTTTTACCTTTGTAGTACCACTAACAAATATATAGGTGGGTATCAAAGTTGTAAGCCTTAACAAAGATTGTTAGTAAAGAGTGTTGATAGTTTTGTTTAATGAAAACGTCTACAGTAACATCATAAACTATTTTAAATGGATTAAATTTTATGAGTTCCAGTTACGCGTCACAGGCTCAGAAACTATAAACCGAGAAGTAGAGCAAGTAATAATACTTACAGGTAACAAGTTACAGCGAACTCTTAATATTTGCGATGGCTAATCTGTTACAGCGAACCCTTAATATTTGCGATGGCTAATCTGTTACAGCGAACCCTTAATATTTGCAATGGCTAACCTGTTACAGCGAACCCTTAATATTTGCGATGGCTAATCTGTTACAGCGAACTCTTAATATTTGCGATGGCTAATCTGTTACAGCGAACCCTTAATATTTGCAATGGCTAACCTGTTACAGCGAACTCTTAACTGACAAGGTCTAAATACAATATTATGCTAATTACAACTATATAGACCTACCTGTATCTTGTATGTAGTCAGATGAAATATAGCCTTGTCGCTATGTGATATTACTATTCTAATTCATAAATTTCTAGGAACTACATACAAACGTTTAGTAAAAGTAGCATATTTACAAATAATATTCAGTATCAGGAAATGATATTCACGATTTTATAAGCTATTGTTAATGGCATCTATTTCTTGTACATTTTGAAATGTAACATCTCATGGGGCAGATTGTAAAAAAAACTACTTGAATCGGTAGAACGTGACGTTTTAGCATAGAAATTGAAAAGAAGGTGTATAACAATCTGATAATCAACGAAGATCCGAAATCTTTCCGAACATTTCCGTGTTCTGTTTTAACCTTCACTGCAGATTTTGGAGGTTACGTTTAAATCATTCTCAAATGTAATCTTTATATATATATATATATATATATATATATATATATATATATATATTTGTGTGTGTGTGTGTGTGTCTGTGTATTGGTTTATGTATGCTTCAAAAACTAATAACGTTCTGTAGCGATTGACGTTTAAAAATCTGACACGAGAACTAACCTGCTTCACAATTGTGTTTATCTATTTTTCGAGGAGATCATACGTCATACTAGCTAACCACAGTGACGTGTGAAACATATCCTGTTACGTATTATAATGTTTAATAACAAAAACAAACGCCTCCACTTCATCCCATTCCGATTGTTATATTTGAATTAAACATTCGCCTTAACCGAGTTACGTTTGTGTGTATAATGTGCTATCGAGCTGCGTCTTTCGCCAAATCGTTAGTAAAAGTTATTTTGGAATGCCAGCTCCCACCTGAGCTGCGACGGCTTCATTAGATGTGGATTTGAGCTACAACACATGTGATCTCCAGTCGTGTGTCCAATCAAGCATTCCCACATTAACGCTTGAGCATTTATGATCGCAAATTACAAAAGACAAATGACAGAGTTGGGAAGAACTTCTTCTTGCCCCAAGAGGAAGTGGGAAAATATTTCTTATCAGACTGATTCTGAGAACGGTTTGAACGACATAGCCTTAGCTTCTGAAGTATTGCAAAATTAAACGGCTATGAAGCGTATGCTTTGTTTTCTGCTTCAATTTGTGTTTCATGCAACCACATTGTGCCACAGTAAAGCGTGGTAGGATGCAGCTAGTTATAGAGTTAACGTACGGTTTCATACAAGAGATGTTTCTGTTGCCCGTAGCTTATGATACTCTCTCTACTGTGTACATTAGCATTAGGTTGAAATGCGTGTCCAAGGAAAATTATACTATTTTATGATATGTCAACATCAAAGAAATGCCAAAGATATCTAATATACAGATGTCTAATATACAGATTAATAACTTACGCTATGGTTATTGGTTACAAAGCTATGTATTTACTTTACATTTCTAATAACAAAATGTCTAAAGGAATGTGTCGCGATTATATGAAATTCCTGGTTAGTTTATTTACCAAAAATATTATAGAATTTACCTTCAGAAACAACATAAGTATTATATAAGTATAGCGGAGATGACAGTTTCTTATCTGACAGTTTTCATGAATTCTATTTCAATGTTGAGTTGCGATTACAATGAAATTCATCAGAATTTCAATAGAATAAAGACAAACCTTTTCTCTTTACAAAATGAATTCTTTGTGTATAAAAGCATTTCCAAAATAAACAAAGCAATAAAATCGGATTTATATAAACCAACAGTATATGTAAAAATAAGGGTATAATGTTTAAAAACGCGAGAGAAAAATTTAGGCAATCTTTGCCCTTCCAAAATAATAACTTCTTTTATTAAATTTTAAGTACATATTATTTTTAAATGTACAAAAAAATAATTTAGCTATGACAAAATAATTAATTCCTAGAGAGACGAGGCTTTACCAGGAACGTGAATTTAAAAAGATAAACATTTAATTAAAACTCAAAAGTAAAATCTAAAAATTTATAAATATGATGAAATGTAAAATTTTAATTTGAAAATGTAAAGTTAACCTATAGGTTATGTTATGTTATGAACTTAATGGCTTCCAAGCTTTTCCTATTAAATTTAAATTTATAGTAAAAATCTAAAATTAATGGAAATAATAAAAATTTTAATAAAGTTATATAACGTTTTTATAGACTTTATATTGAATCAGATGATTTTATTTTATAGAACAAATTATTAAACGTTACACTTCTGTCAGTAGCATACCCACAACTGCTATTGATTATTACTATTGTTTATAATTGTTTCAAAACAAAATAATTTACGTTGATTATAATTCAGTAAGTTTACTGAATTTATTATAATAAAACGTAGCTTATAAAAACTCCTATTTTAGATTCCTTCAAACTTTATTCCACGGTAAAGCTCGTTACATCTAAATATGTGTATCCATAGCAACAACTTCACAAGTGTTTCTGTTGTAGCGCCTAACTTACATAACAAATACCTCCATTATGTAACAGTGCTTTTGCATACAGCTTCCTTCGTCTGATTCCGCAAAGTTTTTCAGTATAACACGTTGAGTATAGGCCGCGTTAATAGCCTACTTTAAACGCCTTAAGTTGCTTTAAAACTCGTGAAGTTTAAATGTTAATTTTTCAAAAACATTGACGCCGTTTTCGTTCTGATGTTGATGAGCAAAACATTATATTTTATAATAAGGTAATTTATTTTAAAATATTTCTACTTGTTACATTACGTAACCCAGATGATAACTGTCACTCGAAAATCCAAGGTAGCCGAAACCACAATATTTAAAATCTAATTTAAAATTACGAAAATTCCTAAGACTTAACGCATTAAGAAGAAGAATTTTGCAAATGTTTGTAGAGCGACCCAAATGTAACTGTAACTTGATTATATTTTTCTAACTTAACGTATTGAAGAAGGCGTAGGGCCTATAGCCTACACATAGTTGCATATTCTCGTATACAACTCTAAGGCTATGAATTTTAGGTGTAACAACAACTTATTAATTTTACCTAGTTTACCCTGATATCAACTATTTGGTAAAATTTTACTTCTTTTTATTGTAATTAGTTACAATTATTGCAATGTTAGGGACTTTGGTCTAAATATCTATTCTATATATATACCAATTTTTACAACGGTCAATTTGGCCGTTGCAAACTTCCTCTCTTACTTATTTCTTATATTTTTATGATTTAAATTCTTTTCTAACTCTAACTATACTGTATAAAAGTCTATAAACACTTAGGATAACTTGTCCTATCTTATACAGAAGTTTTCGCTCACTGTAACACTTTATTTACCCTAAGCCAAATAATGTGATCATAATTCTTTATTACCTTGTTAGACGAGGGTTTATTTGAATAAACAACGCCAAGCAAGACAAAACTACTGGCTATATATTTCCCCGCCTCTAATGAAACTGCAGTGAGGGATATTAGAAAGCGTGATACTCCACGTTTAGATGCAATGTGCAATACATAATGCAACACCAGTGCACATAATCATAGGAATAGCGCAGTGACTGCGTCAGTACCATAGTGTAATAGGTGTTATACGGATGTAGAATAATTTCAGTCACACAATGCTTTAAAGGTCATTGATTTTTTGTGTGATTTATATTAAACAGAATTCCAAGTCCTAATAGTAAGAGTAATTAATTTTAAAAATTTGACAAACTTAGGTTTTTATGAAGTTAAAACATGAGTAAAAGTTTAGAAGGGTGGCTTCATTTTACATTAAACTTTTACCTTATTTTATTTTATTTAAACTTCCCTTCGTCGTTACATAACCTACCTTAAGTACTATTAAGTATAACTCAATTCTAGCATACTCATCTTTTGTTATTAAAACATTATTTACTTCAAGTAAATAATAAATTTTGAATACTTAACATACATTATTTAAGAACGAAAATTACATTTCATTATCGTAATTAACTTGTAATTAAATTTCCTTTTTCTTTTTTCGTAGTTTCAAGTTTGTACTGAAATATAGCGTATACTAATTCAGCTCTGTTTGTTGATTCCTTCTGTACAATTGACGTTTGAATTTTATGTCAATTATACCTTTTGATACAATTCGAATTGAGAAAGGTTAGAAATTCTCTAAGATGTTATTACCGCAAAACAATATCCGTGAACAAATCTTTGTTGTTTAAGGTTTTCATATACTGTACTTTATGCGAACGAAGAGCCATATTCTGTCTATTACTCTCAACATCACTGAAGAGGTTTTCTACTTCAGATTACTAATGCTCTACTCTGTGTTTTTGATAATTCCTGTTTCCTATTCGATACACTCAATATATATTATTGTGTTTAAGTGAATATTATCGACAATAATTTCAACATATTTCTTTTATTTTGGTGGAATAATTTATTGTAATTATGTTAAAATATATTTTCTTAATTCTTTTTTGTTTTGTAGTGAATAATTTCAAAACTAAGAGACATTAAAATAGTTTAAAGTTCTGATGGCTTCGGGGAGAGTAGACATTTAGACATGTATACATTAAATCTCAACGTGCTTAGGTTAAATATATACCACATTATATAGAAAACGTTATGCTTAATAGAATTCCCTTCTGGGGGCTGATAGCTAATTCATAGCTTCTAAGACAAAATGTTGAAAATTAAATATTCATTTTTGTATTCTAGCGATTGACAATAAACAGAACTAGACAAAACTACTGACATAAATTTGTTTTTAAATTATAAACATTTAAATTTAAAGAATACGCTTCGATAATACCAAAAGAATGTATTAGATGCTCTTTGATTAGCAACCTAATTCCCCTCGCTAATTCCCTATTAATTTTAACTGTTTTAAAATCAGTGTCAATCTGTTTTTTCTCATTTCATTCTCTTATTACACGGTTTAGATATACCGAAGAGTTTAATTTTTAATAAATGTAATATATTAGTACAGTGAATGTGATGTATAATAGGGATGACGTCACGTTCTATCGATTCACTCGTACGTAAAGCTTCGATATGACTTTACATTCTATCTATTTATTTTTATATAGACTTTTTTGTGTGACGTTATTTCCTATCAATTCCCTCCTATGAAAAGTGTTTTTATGACGTCACGCTCTATCAATTCACACGTATGTAGAGTTGTTTATATGCGGCGCAACAATAAATTACTCTACAAAAAAATAAAAACTATACGTCAGGTAACTACTCAGATGTCTCTCCTTTAATATATTCTTGCTAAAGTCCAAACACGTCAATTAAATATCGAGAGAAATACAAGTAATATTAGTTTACAATTTTTAATTGCAGATGATTTCCCCGCAACTTTAATTGTTAAGATTGAAATCCTTAGTCGGATTACTATTGCAATAACCACAAACACAGAAAGCCTAAACTAGAATCTAGTACGCGTTCCCAAGTTTTATTACTTTCACCGAGGCTCTATTGCGGAACAACGTCTGTGTGAAACGAAATTAAATGTTATTGAATGATGATAAATCGTGTCTAGCTAATTGTAAATTGAAGTAGACATAGACAATGGCATCGCTAAACAATGATATCGTGGGTTCAGGTGGGTTTGATCCACTGAATTCTTGAGCAAGTATTTGGGAACCTTCTATTCTGTGTGGGTTTAATCTGCTGCACATTCTACTTCCTACGATTTCCTCTTTCTCCAGATGCAAGAGAGTGTTAACGTCCAGTTCAGCCACTGCAAACTGTTTCAACTTGCTACATGAGTCTTTTTATAAAATATTCTATGTACATTTCATTAGGCATATTTCGTTACACACTTTCCATGTTTGATTGTTTGGTCATTGGAAGGCAAAATACGCATTTGACGTTTCTAATGAAAGACTATTATTCAAGCAGGATTCCAATTCCTTTAGAGGGAGTTAAATGCCCTCAATTCGAAGCGTAAAGTATGACAACCCAGTACTTTAATGAAATGCTTGACTCCTTATAGGTATAAAAGTAATTTATTACTACGCCAGTGTTCCAAACTTATTGACCCCCCCCCCCCACTATACTTAAGGCCCTTCTGAAGACAAATATCTAATAAGTTTCTGAATAAAAAAATTACGGCGGAATAATAAAAAATTTGTTTTATTTTGTCTCCTATAGAATTTGTCTTCAGAAACATCATTAGTAATGATGCTAAAATGAATGGACGAAATGTCAATTTTATTTTAAATAATTATTCTAAATTTAATTTTAAAATTCTAAGTTGTCTTGAACTTTATTAGAATACCCAGTTGTGATTATTATACAAAAGATTAGAATGCCTGTAAAACGAAAAACAAATTCTTTTCTTTAAAAATCTACTCTTTGACAAACAGCCTACAGCATTTCACAAAGGAGGTAAATCAGTATTTGCAAATAACATTCTGCAGAAATCCGTAGAATTTTTGAAAATAAAAGCGATTACAAAGTTTTTCTAGGACAACACTCGTCCTATCAAAGATATATTTTGTTAAATAGTTTCTTCTCATATTCTCTTACAAAATATACGAAAGTAATAAATACGATGAATTCTCTTTATTAATCCCAGGATAAATAAAACTTTTCTAAGCGCCTAAAGTGCGAACTTCACTTGAGCCATTTTCAATTTTCTGATGGGTTATGAAAGAATACATTACTCGAGAAATGGTAACACAAGCTGAGCTTATATATCACAATAAATACTTTTATAACTGTCAGTAAAACTAACCAAAGCTTTTACTTCCTTGGTTGACGACTACGGTGGTCAAACTACTGAAGATGTTCAAAATTTATACGGTCTACCTAATGTTATGTAAAAAATTCGACAAAATTTGAGAAAAGCAAACTACATACAATAATTTTAACTAAATCGGCCTAGTATATACGAAATTGTACATGTTTAACGAAAGACCCCGTTTCTTTCATAATGAATTTCGAAAATACGTTCCTTTGAACTTCTCTTTATAAATTAGTAAATGTGAAACAATTCTGAGGAATTTTACACTGTAGTACTCTAAAATACCTTTAATATTTTATTATCAACAATAAGTTGCTTTATTCTCACAACTATAACTCATTAATAGGTTTTTAAACCCATCGAAGAAAATTTCATTAGGCTACACTACCTTCTTCAAGCCTAATTTTTTTAAGTGAAACTTGTTATTGTGTAGAATACAGGCTAAATAAAATTACATTGGAGTAAATCGAAAGAGCATGACTTATTCACTTAACAATTCACGAGAAAGTGTGTTGAAGAGTGCAATACATTTCCGAATACAATATATATTGGTTAATACTAACACTTCGTCAAGCTTGGTTAGACTGTTTTGTCTTTACTCAAAGATTGTGTGGTGGATATGTTGAGATCTATATTAAATGCACTTTTCTGTATATTCATAAATATTGTACATTTGATTACATTTTGTGACATCATATGGTTTTATACAACCACTGCTTCGTTACTTATGTTAATTTCTGTTTTGTGAATTAGCAGTAAAATAAAATGAAAAACTTATGAAATTACAGGCCTATTATTTTGAAATACGGTAAAGATTACTTAACTTATACATTAAGTTAACTTGTGCATTACGTTCCAATTACGGAAAGCAGGTGCTTGCCAAAGGAACGGTATGACTCCCGGTCTTTCTGGACGAATTAACTTACCATATTGTTCACCATAATACTACCAAAAAAACTTAAAGTTAAAAAAAATTATATTTTATATAAGGTAACAACAATCTGTAAGGGAACAAATATTCCTTTTCATACCTATATTTTGACTTCTCAGGCAGTAGCTGGAAAGAAAACGCATTGACTTCCATTAATAAATCTTCATCTTCAGATTTCATATATTCTTCTTCCTATTTCATTTTTGGTAGTTATGAAGATTTGGAAACTATTTTAACCTGGGTTTGAAAATAGCATGTTCTAAAACAATATTGATATTTGTTTCTTTTTATTCCTACGGAAGGTTATTTTTTATAAAATGTTAGTAGGGATTACTATCTTTCCGCACGCAGAGGCAACTCATACCGCGCTGTAGGCCTACTTCGTAATATCTTTTGCCAGCTGACGTCACGTGATCTCTATTTTCACTTTACATTTTAATTTATGTTTTGTTTGGTTAGTTTGGTTTTCATTCATTCATTCCCCCCTCACCAAATTACTTTTGTACAAAAATACTTATCTTTTTTATAAAAACAATTGAAAAAGCTATATCTTCAGTTTTGTGCGTGGAATAGTGTATGTGTTTACCTGAAGTCAACTAACCAAGGATATTACATCGCGGAAGCAGACGGAATGTTTTTTTAGGCACGCGTGAATAGTGACCTAAACTGCATATTTATCTCATTATGTTTAACCACCACAAACCTATTGATAGATCGACGTTATTAAATAAATTTTGTTGTTATTTTCTTATAAGCAATGGCACTTGAAATCAGCTGGAATCTGTTAATAATCCGTTACAGTATAGTAGCACGTAGTTAAATGTTATTGTTTATGGATTCTGCAATCAGCTGTTTACTGAACTAAATTCAAACTTGGAAAGTCGTTCGAAAATATAGACGCAGATGAAAAAATATTTATCTAATATTCTGACTTGTTAATTATTTAAACTAACTTATATTTAAAATTAAATAATTCAATGGAGCCTATTTAGTAAAACTGTTTTTACATATTCAAAAAAATATTTTGTAAAATTAATTTTAAAAATTTAAATTAAAGTTAAGGTTAATTTTTAAACTAGTAATAAGTAAGGTTATTTTTCTTTCTCTAATGTAAGATTATTAGTTTTGTACAGGTAGTTGTATGCATTTTCATGGAACATTGTATGAGTTTTTTTATAACTTACAGTATGTAAAAAATATTAACTATTAAATTATAGGTTTATGGGTAGTTTTAATCACAAGTTGATGAGATCAATGATATTGTTTTACAAATCAAATTGTTTGAAGCTGCACATCCTCAAACTGACATTTTTTTAAATTCATTTCATCAACTATGTTTGATGTTTTATACAGTCAAACAATTTAAACACGGTATTTTTATATAGAGCAAGTTCAAAGCCATTAATTACCAATACTAATGGCATCTAATTCTACCAAAAACAGCAAAAATGTAAAATTATTTTATGAACATACTACACCGTCCAGGGATCTCTCTAACTGGAGACAACTGGCGTTTGGCATTTACAAAACATTTTGCCCATACTACTGTTGGCATCTTAGGGAGACAATGAAACTTACATTGCCAAACGTTGTCTACTTTACTAAACACGATCAGGGATTGTTTGTTTGATTAATCACGCTGCCGGTTTGATAGTCGAGGTAAATACATTAAATGTTGATAAGATCTTGGTGCTGTACGTTGTTGCGGGGACGTAATTGGCTAAGGATTAAATACGACTTGGAATTATCTGTCGAGAGTTATTGGTATTTTCGTAGTACTTTATAAAAATACTTAACCTAAAAGTTTCATTAAAACATATGTTGGATCCAGCTAACGTACGCTAAGCACGTATGTAAGGAACAAAAATTGTAAGTGAAAAGGTTTAAAAAAGCATACTTAGACGTAACATTTAGTTTAAAGAAGAATAACGATTATATTAATTACTATTCTTACAGCAAGAGTGACTATGTTTTCCACGGAGAAAAATCTTCGGCTTGCCGTGACACTCAATAGATGCTTAAACACATCGATTGTATACAGTATTCAAAGTATAGGAAGTGTGCCAAATATGGAATACCATTTTATTTTACATATATATATATATGTTTTTAACCTTTGGAAATTGAGGGATTTTTGGAATTTTACAATAAATAGCAATATGTTTTTTATCATTTATTAATTTTATTTTATTTATCTCATATTTATTTTGAAAAATATGTTGCCTAATACAATTTTACAAAATTATGATTCTACAAAAAGTGTACCTAAAGTGGAATACCGTTTACATAAAACAGATCACATTATTTACAAAAATCACAAACATACAAGTCTTTCTTAACTCCAGAACATTCAACATGACTCCATTGTATACATTCATCGCACTGAACCCATTGTTCATCACTTGTATTTTCACTGAAGAGACCTCGGTAGAAAAGACATTCAGAATCTTTATCTTCTGGACCATTCACAGACATAAATTTGAAATCACTACTATCATTTAGGCTAATATCATTATTTGAAGAATCAAATTAAGTGTCTTTCTGTTTCCGTAGGGTTTCTCCGTAGGCTTACGTAAATTAGCTCCACTGCATGATGTTTGAGTTTCGTGGAAACGAGATTTTTGTGTTTTTCCCTTTTCAGTGTTTTTTTGCAATTTCCAACTCCCTTTTGCATGGTGATTCAGGCAACAACACTGCTTTACCAGATGATCTTCCTTTCCTGATTGTTTTCGTCTTAGAAATCTCAGGAATAGTCCAGTCATCTTCAGGACCTACAAATCCAATTCTTTAAGGGTTGGCCCCAATTCTTTGATGGAGTAGAACTACATCCCTCTATTTCTATCTGCTCTAGATTTACAGCGAGAAAATTAGTTTCGTCAAACACATTTTTACATATTTCTGTAACAAAAAAACGTAAAAAATAATCAATAAACTGGAATACCAGTATTTCCGCTTTAGGAGCATTCTCCATTTTGTAATCTACATTCCATTACTGCTAATAGCCAGTAAGTAAAACCTTTACTTTATTCATAATTTATAATGCTACATATACTCTAATGAATTATGCAAAAATATAGATTTATTATTTAAAAAGTAATAATTAAAGAAGTAAATAAAACATACCTGTAAAAACTTTTGGCTTCGTGAAAATACAATGTTGATTTCAGTACAGTAACCAATATTTAAACCATGCTTGTTGTTTGGATGACTGGACTCTTACTTCTGCCGCACGTTTTTCACTAATTTCTGCAGTGATACCAATTTTACTAAAATATTATCTTGATATTCCGCTTTAGGGGCGTATTCCACTTTAGGCACACTTACTCTATATATAGATAGCATATGTTTTCGTACAACAGCTTATATTATAGGTTATTTTGTAGAACAACTAACTGTTTTGTCATGTGGGTTACTTTAATTATTGTACATTATTACGTTAAAGTGGTATTACTAAATATTTTTTATCTAACTAATATATAAATTTATTTATATTTCGATAATTCTTACTATAATTAATTCAATAGACACAGGCTAACTGTTTATCCATTACTGTTAGATTTATTAAAAGAATTATTTTCTATAACAAAATGTAATTTTCGATTATTTTTCAACTATAAAATTAAGTAAGTACCGTTTAACGTAATTTATATAACACAGATAAACCACTTGTATGAAGTTAAAATGCCGGAAGATGGTATCAGAAAGGATTATAAACCTCTTCCTTCGCAACTTTTTTCCGCCCGGTTGTGAGCATATCTTCTTCGTAAACTAACCTGTTCACGAAATGCCATAAGTTTCCAATATTTCCATATCCAAGGAATTATGATATCTTTTCCTTAGTACTTATTTTCTTTATTATTATTATATTACGTCCTACCTAGTTTCCCCTAACCATCCTTGCTCTTCTTGTTCCACGGGGGTTTTACGGGTAGACACCTCTTTATGATAGAAAGTATATCTATATATATTTCAACAAGGCCTAATACTGCCCTAAACCTAATCCTATTTAAAACCGAAATCATATCCTACCCTTCCATGCAAATAATAGTGTGAGATTGCCTTAAAACTACAAGAACTTCACACGACTTCTGGGGTACGGACAAACTGTCCCGAATAATACGATTTTAGCGTTCTTCTCAGTAAACGGATCACAAAACAATACTTCCAATAAAATATACAGGCAGTACACATATTACTACATTCAACACATTACTTTCTTACATTATTGTAGAAGGTAAAGGGGTCTTTGAATAGGTTAAGCTTAGGTCTACTGCGGATGAACTACTTTGGCCAAGCGACGCCTAATTACCCCCAACTCCCAGCACTAAGGGATCTTTATACTCTTCCTGCATTTATCCATTTATCTTTTGTTATCTCTCTTTCTACCTTAGTTTGCTCGGTAGAGAGCTTGTTTTGACGCTAATAGTGAAGGTATACTCCAGGCAAGCGATCCCAAACCTTTCAGTCACTACCGTTCCTATACACGTATACATCTAACGTTATAAAAATGCAGTATTGCATAAACTTAAAATCAAACCTTTTTTGGCGTAATAAAAGTAATTGTTGATTTTTGTTAGCAACTCTTAATTAAGTTGTTAAAGTATAGGTACCCAAAAAAACTAAATTAAACTAAAAAATGTTAATTTTATTTTTTAAAATATTTTTTGATAATTATAGTAAAGGTAGAAGAAAGTTTATTAATACAGTAAAACCTTTAAAGTTGTCAACTTCTATAATTTGGCCACTTGCATACGTTGCCTTTATTTTTATGGAACCAGTGAAATCCTATGAATTTATAGGCTACATGGCCAGCACCTGGATATTTTGATATATGGCCATAAATTTTAAACTCCCGTACTAAATACGTCTAGATTGGCCAGTTTCGATTTTTATGGAAACTGCTTGGGCTTCCCCTTCTTTTGCAATGTAGTTGGCAATTTTGGACTACTGCGGCATTTCATATGAACATATTTTCCACAGTTCTAAAAAAAAGAAAAAAAAATGCAACACACCATAGATGCAAAACACCCAAGTCTAAAAACTAAACGTCTTTCTTAAATAGATAGGTATTTTACAAATACAATACACTTTATAGTTACTGGGCAGTACTATAACTTTCATTAAGCCTATATCAGCACGTCATTCTTTCCGTTGTATACAATATCAAGTGATTGTTCCTCTATAACATAAAAGCAAGTAGTGACTAATGTATAGATGGAATGTCTGGATTTAATTATCAACAGAATAATAATAAGTAATCAACTTAATTGATAAAGGAATCAGGAAACTTATAATTTCCGAATAGCTTGGTAATACAAAATCTACTGGAAAAGTTATAAAAAAGAAATTGTAATGGGGGAATAACAATGAAACTGCGGGTTGTGACAATCTAAATTCGTACTTTGTAACTTTAAATTTTCCGTTTCAGGACCAATTTTATGATCCAAAGCTAAAAATAATAACACACAATTTGCATGTAAAGCGTATCCAATCAAGTAACAGGTCGTTTTAATTATTTCGAACGAAGTAGAATATAAATAAAACAGGTTTAGTTTTATTGCTAATTTACAATCTAGAAATGTTCATTTACAGTGCAAAACATACCCCTAAAGTGACTTTATTTATTTACTGTAGGCCTATTGTGATTTTAATATATGGCATACCTTGGAAGACTTATCAAGGCCTACCATACTACCTTCATACACTACAGGTAAAAATTCCTATTGCAGTTTTTATTTCCTAAACTTAAAGTTATTTATATTAATGTAAAAAAGTAATATAATTTTTGTTTTTAATCAATCCTACTTATATCAACAATGAAAGGGTTATTTTACTTTTTTGTTTTTTTACAATTACAATTTATATAAATATGTATGTATAGGCCTATGTCAGAATAATATTATTAAAGGGCAAAATAGAGAGCGAATTTCCTTGCAATTTTCCATTTTCCTTTCTATGTATGGTGTTAGACTATTTTCTTGTTTGTTACTATTTATACGCTCTTTTTTCTCGTCGCTTGCATTGTGTTGTAGTTTCTTTTCGCTTTACTTTTGCATTATCCGTTGTGAAACAAGGTTCAATATCGTTAATCCAATTTGTTTGTTTATTTTAATCTTTTCATTCATTTTTAATCCTAGAGCATTATTTATGATATTGTGTGGTAACCATGGCAACAATTTTAGGTTGTGCAATATAGCTTCCGATGACAACCAGATAGGGGCAAAAAAAAATTCATGTAGGACTACATCAAAGTTGGCACAGTGCTAAAGCGTTAGACTTTAAACATAGAGATACTCAGTTCGAATCCGACCTAATCCTCCCAAAGTTTTATAATTTCATTATTGAATAAATATTCCAAAAAACTGTATTCAGATCAATTTCCATCCACTGTATGTTAAAAAAATGTATTTGAAATTAATTGGATTAGTAAAAATCGTATTTTATGAACGATTGAAAATTTCTACAAGATATATATTATATATTAGGAGAGCGTGAGCTAATAGAAGGAATTGAAAAAGTACATTCAGTAACTTAATATATTGTATTATTGTTGTGCACTCTAAATGATACCAACTGTTTCTTTGGTAAAGTTATGCAGTTGAAGGGACCTGTATAAGTTTATCGGGTTCGTTGGAACAGCGAGTTGCAACTTACAGAGGTTTCTACCATGTAGGTTTAGAAACGTATGCACTACATGTATATGCTTCAATCACTGTATATTAAACGTTTCTATCCTAGAAACAAAACTGTAAAGCCTTTAGAATTTTATGGGATATTTTAATACATTTAACGGCATATTTTTATGAAAAACGTAAATTTATGAAGCATTTGTAGTTTCTTTACTTTTAGGACAAATCTTTAATCAGTTCAGTTTAACGTTTTACTTTATTTTCATTGTTTCACTTTCATTTTAATGCTTTGAAAGTAGAACAACTGAACGTTCGTTAGTCACGGATTCAAGTTAAACAGGTAAAAGGTCTGAGGCAAACTGTTTCATCGTAAATGTACAGTGATTATTTCGGATCATAAAATTCGCCTGAATGCCATTCATTACAATTTCTGGCCGTCAGCCAATCGGCTTGTTTAGAATATTGTGTTCCTGTAAACCTTGAACTATGCTCATGTGCATTTCCTAGTCACGATGTTTCTAATCGATATTTATCGATGCTAATATCGTCGACAATCTCTGATTAAACAATATTTTCAAGAATAACATTGAATTCTTCAACGGAATAACAGTGGATTCTAGTTGTATCAAATTGTCTCCACATTAAATTATTATTACAGTACTAATTTGAATTTCCATAAATTAAAGTTTAATTAATTTCCATTAACAAGGTTTACTCTAACTCACAATCTATCTTTCCATCTATTTATCTATCTATCTATATACATATATCCATCTATCTATCCATCCTCCTATCCATCTATCTATTTATCTATCTATATACATATATCCATCTATCTATCCATCTATCTGTCTATATATCTATATACATATATCCATTTATCTATCCATCTATTCATCTATCTATCTATCTATATACATATATCCATCTACCTATCTTATCTATCCATCTATCTATCTATCTATATACATATATCCATCTACCTATCTTATCTATCCATCTATCTATCTATCTATATACATATATCCATCTATCTATCCATCTATTTATCTCTCTATCTATATACATATATCTATCATATCTATCCATCTATCCATTTATCTATCCATCTATTCATCTATCTATCTATCTATATACTTATATCCATCTACCTATCTTATCTATCCATCTATCTATCTATCTATATACATATATCCATCTATTTATCTCTCTATCTATATACATATATCTATCTTATCTATCCATCTATCTATTTATCTATTCATATATATATATATATATATATATATATATATATATATATATATATATATATATATATATTAAAACAACACAGGTTATTCAAATACAAGAATATTTATTATTTTATATTATTTTATAGGATATAAAATAATAAATATTCTTGTATTTGAATAACCTGTGTTGTTTTAAATTATTAAACAAGAAAACGTATTTTATATTTATATATATATATATATATCCACCTATCTTCTGCATACCTATCTATCTGCATACCTATCTACCTAATAACCCCCCTATCTATTTTCATACCTATCTACCTTACAACCCACCTATTTATTTGCATACCTATCTACCTAACAACCCACCTATCTATTTGCATACCTATCTACCTAACAACCCACCTATCTATTTGCATACCTATCTACCTAACAACCCCCCTATCTATTTGCATACCTATCTACCTAACAACCCACCTATCTATTTGCATACCTATCTACCTAACAACCCCCCTATCTATTTGCATACCTATCTACCTAACAACCCCCCTATCTATTTGCATACCTATCTACCTTACAACCCACCTATCTATTTGCATACCTATCTACCTAACAACCCACCTATCTATTTGCATACCTATCTACCTAACAACCCCCCTATCTATTTGCATACCTATCTACCTTACAACCCACCTATCTATTTGCATACCTATCTACCTAACAACCCACCTATCTATTTGCATACCTATCTACCTAACAACCCACCTATCTATCTGGGCAGATATCTCACCTATCTACTAATGTGAGTGTGTACACGTCTTCTTATAATAATTTAATATTAACCATTAATCACAAACTAAACTCAACACGTGTTTATGAATTTTTAAATTTCAAACCGTTTGGATTTTGTAAAACATATTTTTGAATAAAAATAAATAGCGAAAATACTTTGGTGGTGTAATTTAAAACGACCATAGTGTCCACTTCTTTCAAAATTCTTTCAACTTATTTAGAAAATTGTGGATCGTTTTTTTTGGTAACCAATTCATAACAATTTTTGATATGAGACAAACTGTTAGTACACTTCTGTCATACGAAAACGTTTTGCAGCAGCCTATATGTACTATAAAGCAAAAACGGAGATATAACTAAAACAAAAACGTACATATAGGGCTTCGTATGTTTCAAATTAATGTAAAAACTAATATTTAATACAAAATGAATAATTAAAATTAAACCTATATAATTTTAATAAATATGTTAAAAATAAAAAAGGGAAAGCGTTCACAAATGTTCACTTAATTAACGTTTGAGTAAAATATTTCATATTTGGCTTATTTGGTTTCTAAGTTTCAGCTATAAAACTACTATTATAAAGTATAGCCAAATATTGGGAGTTTTTATCATTCTATTTTATATCTGTTTCTAATAAATAAAAATTATTGATATTTTATAAAGGTTCTTCAATACTTTGGTGTTTTTTATTTTTATCATTGTCATAAACGCAGACTTAAGAAACAATTCAAAAACATAGCGTTGACTTGTTTTACAAAGAGATGTAAAAATTACATCTAAATATAAAAATCTACAAGTTTCAGAAATGAATTCTTACGAGTGTTTTTGGTATTGTGAAGTGTTTTTTTTTTTTTTTTTTTTTTTTTTTTTAATTTCAAGGTGATTAGAATATTAAAAGGGGGCGTATGAGGAGAATGTGAATAAATTTATATTAAAAGAGAGGCATAGCAGCCCTTTGGTTTGTAATACTGTATTATGTGTAAGTATAGCCACGTGGGGAGGGATGGCTACTCTAGAACGAGTCTGTCCAGAGATAAAAATCACTACGCTCTCGTGTAGAGATTGGTTGCAACTGTCTCCGAGCTATAGAGACAACTGGTTGCAACACGTAATTCGAGTGGAAGATGGAAGCTAACCAACACAGATGTTGTGGCTCGTTTCTAACGATTAACTAAATTTACTAAAGTATTAGGTTAAGTAAATCTTTAGTAAGCCGCAACAAGCCACTCTGGCCTTAATACGTGACAAGGAAGAAGGATTGGAAGTTAATTATTAGAAAATAATAACATCATGACACTCAAGTTGCAGTTGTGATAAATATTTATTGCACGACATTGCTGTTCTCAGCGCACGAGTTACTCCTGCATCTTAGCACTTTTTTCTCTAGGCTTGTGTCAATGATGGAATACAGTAACCGTACAAAAACAGTATAATAAATCAAACTATAAATTATTTAAGAACTGGATCTTGTCTGTAGTTTCCACTACACACTTGTGTGTGTGTGAGGGAGAGAGAGAGAGAGAGAGAGAGAGAGAGAGTGTGTGTGTGTGTGTGTGCGCGCGCGCGCGCGTGTGTGTGTGTGTGTGTGTGTGTGTATTCAGTCCTACTGGCTAGCCCTTGTAAAAATGATGTGACCTATCAGATGTTAGTGAATGTAGAAGAGGTAGGAAGAGAGTGTCTACAAGCTCAAATAAAAACACCAAAATGTAAATAAGCAAGTGATAATTCCAGAACTCTTGTCGTGAGTTGCTGAGGGAAGGTGACCACTGATCACTTAGATTAAGCACAATTATTCAACTGCACCCAGACTGATTAGAGGAGGTTCTAGACGCGTCCGGTTCGTAATATGATTTTGTGGTTTTGAGGTGACCAGTTCGATTATTATCTCCTGCGGAAAATAGGATTGTGAGTCATATGGACATGGAACCCTGTAATCTGGAATATAAGAAATGACGTCATGAGTGCAATGTTGTGTGGTCTTTAACAGTGGTCATAAACAGGAGTCAATGTTCCACTCATTGTGATGTATCTATTACGTAAAAGTATACAGCATTTTAGGAAAATTTTATATTAATTAGGTATGCATACGTTTTTTTACCCCAACAGAGAGTAGTTATTCTTTAAAAATATGATTTTGAAAACCTGTTTTCGATCTCTTATATTCTCTAGCTTGGAGTTCTATCTCCCTCCCTTAATATGGCGTGCCGTTTCATGCTTCGTAGATGATAATACCCGTACTGGCTAGATGAATTGTTGTTTTTTTTTAATATTTCACATCCGAAAATATTTTTGCTTCAATTGACCTACAATGTAAAATAACTGTGACATGATAGTTTTTTTTCAATTTATTAATTATAAACTGCAACTAAGATATAAGATAAATTCTATCTAGCAGCTTGCTTTCTGATGGAGATTACAATGACGTGATAGGTAAACATTTCTTCTGTCGCCACATGTACTACATGGATTGGCCAGATTGGTTTAATAAGATTTTGTGTACAGTCTTGAAAAATTCTTGTGTAGAAAGGAAATCAAATATTTTTGAAAGGATTACTGAGATGGTTGGATGGCATAAATATTTTTACTTCTCTTAAGGGTACCTTGAAGAAACGAAACCTAGTCACTGGAGTAAGAGAAATAATAAATTATTCACTGGGAATTAAAAATTCAACTGGAAAACAAAGAAATATTTTAAAGTTTCGTCATGGTTACGTTTACAAAGAGTACGTGAGGGCGATTAATTGTACGTGACGGAGTAACACAAAACCTCTCTGTTGTCCATGTACGTTCGTTATTTTGTGATAAACAAAGTGAACGCGGCTGTGAGTCTAAACTCGCTGAGCGTGTGTGCGATTTAAAGGAGAGTAAGAAGGTTCCAAACAACGAGTGAAATGGTGCAAAAGTTACTAATAACTTGTTGATTGAAAATATTTCTATTGATCAGAGTCTGGTGTGGTTTACGGTAGGAACCAGTTTGAGGACGGCTACAAGACATTTAATCCACCGCTAATAAAAAAGAATACGCGAAAATAGTCTATTGTTCTAATTCAGTTTTGAGTTAGGCTTTGCGAGAAAAGATTATGCAGTCAACATGCAAAATAACTTGAATCTCACAATATACTTTAAAATATTTTAAAAATCTATTTATAGATTTAAAATATTTTAAAATAATGATGAGATGTCATCATCAGTGTTCACCCGTTATTTATGATCACAGCTTGGGTTTCTAAATATATGGGTGACATAGTCAATTTTTAAATTTATATTTGTGAGATTTGAGTTATGTTGCATGTTTGCTAGCTAGTCCAGTCTTCTGTTCATGGGTGGTTCTAGAAACATATATATTTCGTTCAACTGTTAAAAATAGCCAATTTGTAATATTCTTTTTAATTAAAAGTCTGTTAAGCAATTAAAATAAGGGAAAAGGGATGGAAGAGTGGATGATAGGAGGTGTAGTATAATACACGTAGGACAGGATCTCCCTTGATACTGGGAGATGGGGAGATTGTTGCTGAGGGGGGGGGGTATGGCATTTACTTCAGAGCTGTGTAGAAAGGATATAATTAGGTAAATTATAGATGGAGTGAAATATTTTTTTGATTCTAAGATAGGGGGGCAATCATGGCTCGCGTGTATAGGTTATTTCAAATAGCTGTGTTATGTTATTTCAATTACGAAAAAAGATTTATTAATATCTAGCGACTTGATTTTTCAATCCGTTTACTGGCTACGTTTGCATGAAAGAGATATTTTTTTTAAACCATTTCAAGTTCATTTTAAATTCTATTGCATGTCATTGGTTACAATAAACCAAATAATTGTAATTAATGTATGGAAATTGTAAAACTTCACTGCACTACTAATCTGAAGAATCAATTTCATTTCTGCACTCGCCAAAGACGTACAGGTTACACATTAAGTTCATATTTTATACGTTAAAAAATCACTTGAATAAAAATACAACTCCAAAATAAAATCTCGAGTGTATATACCCTAAATTAAAGTAGCTGCATCCGTAATTTGCGAGTGTAAAACGAGACTGTAACGTGTAACTGGGATTTAAAGTTAGAATCCTACTTTAAAATAATACATAGAAGATCAACCAGGCAAATAAAAAGTATTTAATACGGTATAACAGTGACTAACCGTTCATTATTTTCAACTCGTTAATGATTACAAAACAGTAACAAGCTTTTCCTTATCTTAATTGGAATTATTTGATTAAACGAAAACATTGCCATTTAGCTAGAGGAATGTCACATTCAGGTGTCACTCATTTGTTTTATTCTGTACGTACAATAACTTTTTTCAAAATTTAGTAGTTTGAATCAGTTCGAGAACAGAGAGTATAAACATTTTTTCCATATTTACAATTTCTTTTAATTAAAAATTTTTTTGGCTATTATATAACTTTTTCCTATGCCGATAAAAATCCTAATTGCTATTTTAATCGTGGGGAAATAAAAAGCTGTTCTGGATCTTCAGAAATCAATCGATATTTTAAAAAAACCATTTTTTCAGTAACGTGTTTCATATTTGCAAATCAGTTTTACATTTTATTATTCCGAACCTCATTGTTGTTTGGCAGGAATCAAATGCAACAATGGTCGAAAGGTTGTTCTAACGAATGTACGAGTACAAGTATACCTGCTAGCAGCTTTTATTATCGCTGTCAATTTCTTTATTCTGTTACATATGTGTATATGATATCTACATACATCATATGTGTATATGATTATCTACAATATAGTATCTATAATATACAAAATTATCTATTAATATATAATTATTATCGTATTACATTAGTTCGGATTTCGAAAACGAAATTATAAGATCCAACCCTTTTTCGATGAAAACGTTAAATCTATCTTATAAATCAAACACCCTTAAGGAAGTTGTAAGAAGGTTTACCTATTCCTAAGCTGTATCCTTTATTTATCTCCCCTTAGTTTCCTTCTTCTTCCTCTTTAGACTCCTTTGCTGCACGTTGGCTGTCATCTTTGTTAGGTAGGTATTTTTGAGATTGCTTTCCTAAACTGTTATTGCTGCATATAATACATAAACGATACATCTCGAGTTCTTTAAGCAAAAGATTCGTCTTTTCGTACTGTTCTCTTTCTTTACAAAACGATCAATCATTTAACTTTCTCCTCTTGTATTTTGGCTAGCTATTGAAACTTTCATTTTTAAAAGTAATTATGGCATTTAAAAAAAATTTTAAGTTTGCTTTTTTCTCACTAGGTTAATTATTATATTCTTTCCGTCCGTGACATCTGTAGCATTCTGTTATACATCTTTAGTTGGGCGTCTATACCACGTCGGTTTAGTCTTGACTAACCAACTTTTTATTACTTGACAGACACAGAGATGTGTATTTAAATTTCTTAATCCCTATATTTTTTATAAATTTTAGTTTTATAAATATATCCATATATTTATCTATATTTGTTGTGTATTTCTATAACCTACGTCCTTTCCATGCCACTTCCCTCATAACCTAAGTTGAGTTGTAGCATTTCTCTTTTTACTTAGTTTTTAGGCAAATGTATTAGCTTTAAGTTCATTGTTCAAATTGTTTAGGTTGAGATCTTGAGTCTCATGTTCTCTTGATTTTAGTTCGCCTTGTTAACTGTTAGTTGTTTCTTTTAGATATTTATTTCAGTCATCCATATTCCCATGAAATTAAATAAAACTTATTCGTTACGCCCTTCAAATTGAAAATGTCCCGCCTGAATTACTACAGGATACCAAAAACCCTCTTCCATATAATCTTACCCGAAGCTAATACCACGTGACAGATCCTACATGGGCTCAGAGTGAAACCTCGAGGACCAACTCCCTCCTTCTCTTAACTAACAGCGGCCGAAGAGGGGAATACTAGTAGCACTACTACCGGACAGAGTAAACATTGCGCGCGGAAAATATATGAACTACTGATGGTACCCCCCCCCTCTGCGGCTGTAATGTTTACTCAGTCTGGTGATATTTGAGCCATAGTTATGTTTAAATTCTATATCACTATATCACTTTTTACTTACAAATACTAAGGCTAAAATGGATTGTGGAAACATACATAAAACTCTCTGGACTGAAAAATAAGAAACTACAGTGTTATTACTGAAAAGTACAGAATGTGAATCTCTATTCACACCCTGTACAGAATGTGAAAGTACAGGGCGGACTCTCAATGGTGACCATAGCGTTGTCTGAACTTTGTACCATCAATTTAGACATTAACAAGTGTTGAATAAAAAGTAAAGTGCTATATTCAACTTACCAACAAATATTGTGTAAGTTTCATAAATAAAACCTGAATGACTTACGGGGGGAAAGTTAATATTTTCGACAGAAAATAAATCAAATCTAATTCAAGGACGGTAATAAACAACAAAAACGTTCTTGCGCCGTAAAAAGATTTATTTTTCGCGTTCTATAAAAGACTGGCTCCATACATGTGCCTTGTGACATTCCACAAACGTATATACCTGCTATAAAAATGTAGTTAAGCAGTTTATGATGAATGAATGGCTCTCGCCTAATGTAAACTCTACCCACGTTTGTTGTAGGCCCACATATTTAATTTGCATAATACCCGGGGAACAGTTAATTATGTAAGCCTAAAGACCGGATGTAGTATTATGGGACGTCGGATCAGCCAATTACTGATGTTTATTGTCAGTCTTACAAAGTACAAAGTGTACTTTCATGGCACGTAGTCCTCGGCTTTATTTACGCAACACTGAAAGACGCAGCGGGCAAAGGGACCTGCGTTGGCAGAACTCGGTGTTGTTTCTCCCACAATGTTGTAGAAAGGTGTTCGGTAAAACGCGGAAATTATGGATTTAGATAACGACACTGCAGCGAAATCTAATTTGAATATAGCATGTTGTATCTGTTTTTTTCAGTGAATTTTAAAATAACTCGTGTACATGATTATGATTTTGCTTAGGCGTGTGCCTTTCTATATTTGTAGGCGAAGTGATATGTGGTGTTTTAATCTGTTTATGGCCTTCAACGTTAATATTTTCAGAATCTTATCAATTCTGTAAGAAACGCTTCTATATCTCGGCGCTAAGTGTTGCTGACTAGGAAATACTCAAGATCCTGTTTAGCTTATCATAGGCACTGAAATGGTTTAGTCAAGTTCGTTCGTAAAACTTTGCACGATTATCTTTGTATCTTTGATTATCTTTGTCGTGCTATCGCTCCTCACGAAACATTACTTAGCAAGATTTAAATGTTGTTTATAATTATTTTTCAAACATAATTATAAACAAAAACATACTAAATGATCTGTTGATACCTGACCACTAAACTAATTTTTCGAAATCGATCCCAGGTGACGCAGAATAATTTCGTTGTTTTTTCACCCCAATGAAAATGAGTACCTGTGAACAACATTTGAGGTAATAAGGGGTATTTCAAGCATTTAGGCCTGCCTTGATTTGTTCGAATCTCTCGTGTACATCGAAGCCCTAAATGGCCTCTTCCACTGCAACATAAATCCATTTGGTTCAACTTGTGTGGTTACCTCCTTTTGAATTTTCACATCTAGTCTAAAGCCTTCTTTTTGCACAATACTTTATAAGCACTTGGATAGGTCCGTTGTCACAATTCATCTTTTCCGTCGTGAAAATGTGTAAGTAGTTCCATAGAAAAAGGTGAAGATATAACGTTTTTCAAAATAAGCATACAAAAAATACACACACACACACAGAAATAAAAGTAACTTACGCTGTAGCTAGTATCAAGTAAAATCGTGGACAAAGCGACAGGAATATAATGAAAGATTTACAGAGTTCTTTTCTTGGTACAAACGGCAGTTGGTCTGGTCTATTCATATCGTCCTTTACTTATTTTAGCTTATGGCAACTAAAAGTAACTAAAAAAAATTAATAAATTTGTAATCTTATCACGATACTTAACCAAACCATATACAATCTTACCAGCAGATAAACAAGAACATTATTTGTTTTAAATCAACTTTTGGATTTAAAAATAACTAAGTTTTTAATTTTTCCCCAAATCGTTTAATATTGCTACAGTTCTTTATTTCATCAGGCAATTGGTTAAAATATGTTGATCTAATAAATTCACAGGCATGTCTAAAAAAACATTTATTGACTTTAGGATTTCGAAAAACGTTGCACATTAATTTCCAGACCTGAAAGATAGATCAACTGTTTCTTTCGTGCCTCAAAATATTCTCAAAACTTTAAAATAAAGGCGTTGAACTGGCAAAACAATGGAAGTTTTTAATTTTTTTTTTTTATATTCTACTTTGACTTCCAAGTTAGCTTTGCGAAGAATTATCAGGACATCTCCAGAGACGTCCGTGGTGTTAGCAACAACTTTAATGAAATAGGTATTTGTTCTGATCATCATAATTACATTTTGGAGCGCAACATTACTACTTCAGTGTTGAGTTGGTCTCCAGTTTGAGGATCCTTTCGGATCGGGCTAATTAAAGTGAAACTTGGACAATACGTAGGGAATAACTCAAGAAACCATGTTATATAGACCAATGCGTGCTTTTAAACTGGGGTAGATTCCACTTCTTACGGGGAAAATTTTATGCCTTAAAAACTTCAGAAATCGATACAGAAGTTAAATATAGGAGAGAAACAATATTTTGCATGTTATTTGCGAATGAAAATGTTTATATTTCATTTAAAAAATCATATTTTTAAACGTTTTCAGAATTATCTTCAAAATCTTAATATTTCAACAAAAACCCTTAGTTAATAAAAATCAATATTTTAGAAAAATGTGTTTCCATTTTTTTAAATTTTGTTATATGTTGTAGAAATTAAGCGTTAGGCCTATAACTTGTTCAATGTGGCCTTTTGTTCACCGAAAACTTTGTGCTTATATTAATCTGAAATCTAGCTAAAACATTATAAACTAAACTCATACTTCTCTTTAAGATATACTGTACCATCTTGGTTTGAATTGTCGAAATGTTCGGTTTTATCTAACGTAGCAAGTGGTTTTCTAACATGCATCGGTGATAGCTGTCAAAATTTCCTCCAATTATAAACCAAGATGAGGTCAGAAATGATAAAAGTATAGCTTTCATTAAAACCGCTTCACACATTTTATAACTTACACAATTATAACATACAAGATGTTAATTGTTTTCGATGATTTCGGTGGTTTTTAACTGTTAAAAAAGTAGCAAATAATCGGAAATATCACAAATAGAAAGACGAGTTAATGTATTATTCTACAAATGTACCATTTATACACTTCATGTTGTTAAAAATATCTCTGTCTTACATGTCGTCACAGGGATCTTTTCATTGTAATATTTAAAAATAACATGAATAACAAATGAGGGATTTTAATGAATTACATATGATCACTGAAATATTGTAGGCTGTTGTAAACTAATTATAATGATACTGTATTTCCCACTTTTGTTAGAAGGAATAGCTTGAGCCCTTGGTTATAAAAGCAACCTTCATCAACATATAACTTTTGAAGAGATAGGTAAAAATAGGCATACTTGCAAATTATTATTAAAATTTGTGTAGTCCGAAAGGATTCGATTGTAATGTAATATTTTTACCGCTAAACAGTTGGTCAATTTCAATTTAGAGACTGATAATAAAATTCATATTTATTGATTCCATCTTCACGTGAGCTACTAGTTTTCACTAAACAATTATAAATATTTATAAACTTCCCTATAGTAGCACTTACTTATATTTGTTGATTCCATCTTCACGTGAGCTACTAGTTTTCACCAAACAATTATAAATATTTATAAACTTCCCTATAGTAGCACTTACATATATTTGTTGATTCCATGTTCACGTGAGCTACTAGCTTTCACCAAACAATTATAAATATTTATAAACTTCCCTATAGTAGCACTTACATATATTTGTTGATTCCATCTTCACGTGAGCTACTAGCTTTCACCAAACAATTATAAATATTTATAAACTTCCCTATAGTAGCACTTACATATATTTGTTGATTCCATCTTCACGTGAGCTACTAGCTTTCACTAAACAAATATAAATATTTATAAACTTCCCTATAGTAGCACTTACATATATTTGTTGATTCCATGTTCACGTGAGCTACTACCTTTCACCAAACAATTATATATATTTATAAACTTCCCTATATTAGCACTTACTTAAATTTGTTGATTCCATCTTCACGTGAGCTACTAGTTTTCACTAAACAATTATAAATATTTATAAACTTCCCTATAGTAGCACTTACTTATATTTGTTGATTCCATCTTCACGTGAGCTACTAGTTTTCACTAAACAATTATAAATATTTATAAACTTCCCTATAGTAGCACTTACTTATATTTGTTGATTCCATCTTCACGTGAGCTACTAGCTTTCACTAAACAAATATAAATATTTATAAACTTCCCTATAGTAGCACTTACGTATATTTGTTGATTCCATCTTCACGTGAGCTACTAGCTTTCACCAAACAATTATAAATATTTATAAACTTCCCTATATTAGCACTTACTTATATTTGTTGATTCCATCTTCACGTGAGCTACTAGTTTTCACTAAACAATTATAAATATTTATAAACTTCCCTATAGTAGCACTTACTTATATTTGTTGATTCCATCTTCACGTGAGCTACTAGTTTTCACTAAACAATTATAAATATGTATAAACTTCCCTATAGTAGCACTTACTTATATTTGTTGATTCCAACTTCACGTGAGCTACTAGCTTTCACTAAACAATTATAAATATTTATAAACTTCCCTATAGTAGCACTTACTTATATTTGTTGATTCCATCTTCACGTGAGCTACTAGCTTTCACTAAACAATTATAAATATTTATAAACTTCCCTATAGTAGCACTTACTTATATTTGTTGATTCCATCTTCACGTGAGCTACTAGCTTTCACTAAACAATTATAAATATTTATAAACTTCCCTATAGTAGCACTTACTTATATTTGTTGATTCCATCTTCACGTGAGCTACTAGCTTTCACTAAACAATTATAAATATTTATAAACTTCCCTATAGTAGCACTTACTTATATTTGTTGATTCCATCTTCACGTGAGCTACTAGCTTTCACTAAACAATTATAAATATTTATAAACTTCCCTATAGTAGCACTTACTTATATTTGTTGATTCCATCTTCACCTGAGCTACTAGCTTTCACTAAACAATTATAAATATTTATAAACTTCCCTATAGTAGCACTTACTTATATTTATTGATTCCATCTTCACGTGAGCTACTAGCTTTCACTAAACAATTATAAATATTTATAAACTTCCATTTGTAGCACTTACTTATATTTGTTGATTCCATCTTCACGTGAGCTACTAGCTTTCACTAAACAATTATAAATATTTATAAACTTCCCTATAGTAGCACTTACTTATATTTGTTGATTCCATCTTCACGTGAGCTACTAGCTTTCACTAAACAATTATAAATATTTATAAACTTCCCTATAGTAGCACTTACTTATATTTGTTGATTCCATCTTCACGTGAGCTACTAGTTTTCACTAAACAATTATAAATATTTATAAACTTTCCTATAGTAGCACGTACTTATATTTGTTGATTCCATCTTCACGTGAGCTACTAGTTTTCACTAAACAATTATAAATATTTATAAAATTCCTTATAGTAGCACTTACTTATATTTGTTGATTCCATCTTCACGTGAGCTACTAGTTTTCACTAAACAATTATAAATATTTATAAACTTCCCTATAGTAGCACTTACTTATATTTGTTGATTCCATCTTCACGTGAGCTACTAGCTTTCACTAAACAATTATAAATATTTATAAACTTCCCTATAGTAGCACTTACTTATGTTTGTTGATTCCATCTTCACGTGAGCTACTAGTTTTCACTAAACAATTATAAATATTTATAAACTTCCCTATAGTAGCACTTACTTATATTTGTTGATTCCATCTTCACGTGAGCTACTAGCTTTCACTAAACAATTATAAATATTTATAAACTTCCCTATAGTAGCACTTACATATATTTGTTGATTCCATCTTCACGTGAGCTACTAGCTTTCACTAAACAATTATAAATATTTATAAACTTCCCTATAGTAGCACTTACATATATTTGTTGATTCCATGTTCACGTGAGCTACTAGCTTTCACCAAACAATTATAAATATTTATAAACTTCCCTATAGTAGCACTTACATATATTTGTTGATTCCATCTTCACGTGAGCTACTAGCTTTCACTAAACAAATATAAATATTTATAAACTTCCCTATAGTAGCACTTACATATATTTGTTGATTCCATGTTCACGTGAGCTACTACCTTTCACCAAACAATTATAAATATTTATAAACTTCCCTATATTAGCACTTACTTAAATTTGTTGATTCCATCTTCACGTGAGCTACTAGTTTTCACTAAACAATTATAAATATTTATAAACTTCCCTATAGTAGCACTTACTTATATTTGTTGATTCCATCTTCACGTGAGCTACTAGTTTTCACTAAACAATTATAAATATTTATAAACTTCCCTATAGTAGCACTTACTTATATTTGTTGATTCCATCTTCACGTGAGCTACCAGCTTTCACTAAACAAATATAAATATTTATAAACTTCCCTATAGTAGCACTTACATATATTTGTTGATTCCATGTTCACGTGAGCTACTAGCTTTCACCAAACAATTATAAATATTTATAAACTTCCCTATATTAGCACTTACTTATATTTGTTGATTCCATCTTCACGTGAGCTACTAGTTTTCACTAAACAATTATAAATATTTATAAACTTCCCTATAGTAGCACTTACTTATATTTGTTGATTCCATCTTCACGTGAGCTACTAGTTTTCACTAAACAATTATAAATATTTATAAACTTCCCTATAGTAGCACTTACTTATATTTGTTGATTCCATCTTCACGTGAGCTACTAGCTTTCACTAAACAATTATAAATATTTATAAACTTCCCTATAGTAGCACTTACTTATATTTGTTGATTCCATCTTCACGTGAGCTACTAGCTTTCACTAAACAATTATAAATATTTATAAACTTCCCTATAGTAGCACTTACTTATATTTGTTGATTCCATCTTCACGTGAGCTACTAGCTTTCACTAAACAATTATAAATATTTATAAACTTCCCTATAGTAGCACTTACTTATATTTGTTTATTCCATCTTCACGTGAGCTACTAGCTTTCACTAAACAATTATAAATATTTATAAACTTCCCTATAGTAGCACTTACTTATATTTGTTGATTCCATCTTCACGTGAGCTACTAGCTTTTACTAAACAATTATAAATATTTATAAACTTCCCTATAGTAGCACTTACTTATATTTGTTGATTCCATCTTCACGTGAGCTACTAGCTTTCACTAAACAATTATAAATATTTATAAACTTCCATTTGTAGCACTTACTTATATTTGTTGATTCCATCTTCACGTGAGCTACTAGCTTTCACTAAACAATTATAAATATTTATAAACTTCCCTATAGTAGCACTTACTTATATTTGTTGATTCCATCTTCACGTGAGCTACTAGTTTTCACTAAACAATTATAAATATTTATAAACTTTCCTATAGTAGCACGTACTTATATTTGTTGATTCCATCTTCACGTGAGCTACTAGTTTTCACTACACAATTATAAATATTTATAAAATTCCTTATAGTAGCACTTACTTATATTTGTTGATTCCATCTTCACGTGAGCTACTAGCTTTCACTAAACAATTATAAATATTTATAAACTTCCCTATAGTAGCACTTACTTATATTTGTTGATTCCATCTTCACGTGAGCTACTAGTTTTCACTAAACAATTATAAATATTTATAAACTTTTCTATAGTAGCACGTACTTATATTTGTTGATTCCATCTTCACGTGAGCTACTAGTTTTCACTACACAATTATAAATATTTATAAAATTCCTTATAGTAGCGCTTACTTATATTTGTTGATTCCATCTTCACGTGAGCTACTAGTTTTCACTAAACAATTATAAATATTTATAAACTTCCCTATAGTAGCACTTACATATATTTGTTGATTCCATCTTCACGTGAGCTACTAGCTTTCACCAAACAATTATAAATATTTATAAACTTCCCTATATTAGCACTTACTTATATTTGTTGATTCCATCTTCACGTGAGCTACTAGTTTTCACTAAACAATTATAAATATTTATAAACTTCCCTATAGTAGCACTTACTTATATTTGTTGATTCCATCTTCACGTGAGCTACTAGCTTTCACTAAACAATTATAAATATTTATAAACTTCCCTATAGTAGCACTTACTTATATTTGTTGATTCCAACTTCACGTGAGCTACTAGCTTTCACTAAACAATTATAAATATTTATAAACTTCCCTATAGTAGCACTAACTTATATTTGTTGATTCCATCTTCACGTGAGCTACTAGCTTTCACTAAACAATTATAAATATTTATAAACTTCCCTATAGTAGCACTTACTTATATTTGTTGATTCCATCTTCACGTGAGCTACTAGCTTTCACTAAACAATTATAAATATTTATAAACTTCCATATAGTAGCACTTACTTATATTTGTTGATTCCATCTTCACGTGAGCTACTAGCTTTCACTTAACAATTATAAATATTTATAAACTTCCCTATAGTAGCACTTACTTATATTTGTTGATTCCATCTTCACGTGAGCTACTAGTTTTCACTAAACAATTATAAATATTTATAAACTTCCCTATAGTAGCACTTACTTATATTTGTTGATTCCATCTTCACGTGAGCTACTAGTTTTCACTAAACAATTATAAATATTTATAAACTTCCCTATAGTAGCACTTACTTATATTTGTTGATTCCATCTTCACGTGAGCTACTAGTTTTCACTAAACAATTATAAATATTTATAAACTTCCCTATAGTAGCACTTACTTATATTTGTTGATTCCATCTTCACGTGAGCTACTAGCTTTCACTAAACAATTATAAATATTTATAAACTTCCCTATAGTAGCACTTACTTATGTTTGTTGATTCCATCTTCACGTGAGCTACTAGTTTTCACTAAACAATTATAAATATTTATAAACTTCCCTATAGTAGCACTTACTTATATTTGTTGATTCCATCTTCACGTGAGCTACTAGCTTTCACTAAACAATTATAAATATTTATAAACTTCCCTATAGTAGCACTTACTTATATTTGTTGATTCCATCTTCACGTGAGCTACTAGCTTTCACTAAACAATTATAAATATTTATAAACTTCCCTTTAGTAGCACTTACTTATATTTGTTGATTCCATCTTCACGTGAGCTACTAGCTTTCACTAAACAATTATAAATATTTATAAACTTCCCTATAGTAGCACTTACTTATATTTGTTGATTCCATCTTCACGTGAGCTACTAGCTTTCACTAAACAATTATAAATATTTATAAACTTCCCTATAGTAGCACTTACTTATATTTGTTGATTCCATCTTCACGTGAGCTACTAGCTTTCACTAAACAATTATAAATATTTATAAACTTCCCTATAGTAGCACTTACTTATATTTGTTGATTCCATCTTCACGTGAGCTACTAGCTTTCACTAAACAATTATAAATATTTATAAACTTCCCTATAGTAGCACGTAGGCCTATTTATATTTGTTGAGGACTACCGTTTCGCGAGATATGTCCCATTGTCAACTTAGGCCGTAACTCTACAATGGGACACATCTCCCGAAACGGCCGTCCTCAACAAATATAAAAGTAAGTGCTACTATAGGCAAGTTTGTGAATAAACTTCTTGTAAAGAATGGCAGACTTTAAGCATTTTTATACCATAAAAGGCGATTATACCTTGGTAAAGGACAATGAGATTCATCCATGAGATCACTACTATCCAAACATAAAGAAAGTGTGATGCGTATAACTATGCGAGTTTTAATAATACTAATAAAACTGAATTTTTATATTATACACATATTTATATATGCAACAATTTCTTTATTTCATTAAGTTAACACATTGTAATAATAGCCTAGTAGCCTATTATTTATTTACTGGCCTATTTTAATTGTAGAGTGTTTGTGAGAGAAAGTAGGAGATAGAAATTTTGCTGTATACGGTTCTGTTACGCATAAAATATTACTTGTAAGCTATTTATCTAACCTCAGTTTGTAGTTTTCTAGGTATAACTTATGAGAAACATTATTGTCATGTTTCAGTAATGTTTAAAAAATAATAGTACTTTAAACATAAAGATTAATTAAAATTATTCTTGATTTCCATGGTTATTATTTTATTTTTTACAAAATACTAGTATTTCAACAGATAAAGACAGAAAACTCAAATGGATGCATATTTTTACACGTTATTCTCTGGATTGTCTGAGTAAGCTAAACTGTTGATAATCTCATATTTAAAGCATCTCTCATATTATTAATTTCTCATAAGAATGAAAACACCAGTCTTTCATTTTCACCTTTATAAAACGTAATTATGCCATTTATATTTCGTGTTTTACACAGATATTTTGGACGTAACTGTTTATAAAATACAAAATATTCTCTCCTGAACTTGATTTAAACATGTATTAAAAAGTATTTTTTTAAAATTTAAAGAGTATATTGATCAATTCTAAACCTAACTATTTAAAGTCATTACGGAAACGCCATTGTTTTAGTCAATTAAGAGGTAGTTGCCATTAGTAAATGTATGGTGCTGCAGCCTAGTGCATATTCGTTACACTAAATTCCAAGTGAACCGTCGCCTAGCGCTACCTATTACCAATAGCTAATACTAATTCTGCATTCACGTTAGTTACTAATTACAGATTAAATGTAAAATTGTTATAATTAATTGATGTATGTATCCAATATGTATATTTTTGCATCTACATATTGCTAAAAATTTAGATGCGGTTGAAACGTAGCAGTAAAAGGTCACTGTTTTCTTATTATAAATAAATTATATTTGAAGTAACATCTTAACAATAACGTAATAGTTTTTACGTTTTAAGACTAAATTCATTATCATTAGCATTCAATATTTTCCCTCTTTTCAAAATTAACTTTTAAGCGTTTATCTAAATTGCAATACTAAAAAAAAGTGAAACTCAGCAGAAAAAGTTATTAAGCTCATTCTAAACTAAATTAAATTTAAAAACGTTGATAATATGAATCTTATTGAAATGTAAAAATATGAAGGATATTGTAGTCTATAAAAAAGGAAGTGGAAGAAAATATTTTAAATCTGCCGGATTTTTTCAATTATTATTTCCTTTTAAATCACATCCATACAATTATTAAAATATATTTAAACGATTTCTCTCTCTCTTTCTCTGTCTGTCCGTCTGTCTCTCTCTCTCTCTCTCTCTCTCTCTCTCTGTCTCTCTCTCTCTTTTTCTCTCTCTGTCTGTCTGTTTCTGTCTGTCTGTCTGTCTGTCTGTCTGTCTGTCTGTCTCTCTCTCTCTCTCTCTCTCTCTCTCTCTCTCTCTCTCTCTCTCTCTCTCTCTCTCCCCTCTCAGAAGAACAAAGAATCACTCAGTAACATGTGTAATTCTAAATTATGATTATGTAATGATTTTCTTGTTTTTTCATTTAAAAAACAGGAATTTATTTGCTAATTTCACCATGCTTTGTTTCTTTTGAGTTGATAACTTGTGTTACGAATACCTAATGTTTTATTACGAATACAGGCATAAGAATTGAAACATATTTCACTATGTAAGTATAACTACCATTTTCAAACCCAATTTGGAGGTTGTTTACCTACAAAACCTAACAAACTATGAAACTGATAAACAGTTTTATAATTGTCTGTAACAATTTCAACGTAATTTACTACTTACACCAATATTTTCTAAATAAACATTCCTTGAAAGTCCAAACAAGTGATAGTATTCAGTAAAAACTCAGCACTAGCGAATAAATAAGTACAAATTCTAATTCATTAAGAAAAAATATAGATTCGTATCTATAAATAAGTCTCGGCTGCCCACTCGGTGATCACATCACTGAGGACATATCACTATTAAGGTTACAGAGCATTTCGTTGTAACAGTATAGGAGTTGTATTTAATATATAAATATTTTTAAATTAGTTTCTATTTTACCGCACAAAAGGCATTTCAGTTAAAGGACTCAACAGCACTATCTGTTTCCTCCTTTCATGGTTCTCAGTCACTCCATTCTCCACCTCGAAGACCTTTGGCATCCAAACTTTCATCCAACTCGTTCCACCACGTTCTATCAATTAACCGTTAGATTTCCAGTCGGTCACGCCTGCTTTTCTCTTTCTTAGACTCGCTCTTCTAATACAGTAAACTCCCGATTATCCGTGGGCGGATTAACCGGTTTGCGAAATATCTGGGGTCTGCCATTGTTTTACAAATATCGAATTTTTGTTCCAATCAGATTCATGTGTTTAAACTTCCAAATGGTGAATTACGACGTAAATACATATAAGACTTAATAGAAGTTAAGATGAAGGAAATAAATATGTAAATATGTACGTACTAATTTTTACATTGAAAGGGAAGCATCCCGACGCGGGCCAGCGAAATAAAAGGGGCGAGCAGACTACTGTATATAAGAGACAATGACAAAATGGTTGAACGCCTGAAAACCTAATGTGTATCATAAGATTGTAAACAAATGTCAGCTAATCTCGGCTATAAATAGTCTAGGACGTGACATATGCATTATCCATGTCTGTCATATACATTATCGATCTTTATGGCTTTGTGATACACGTGACACAAGTAGACACTGTGCGACAAAATGGTTCTCAAGAAACTTAAATCGCACATTAAAGCTAAATCAATGCTCACAAAAAAACAGACGAAAGTGACAGATTTTTTTGTTAAAAAGTGAAAGTATTATGTGTAAAGGAAATTACATATGTACATACATACTTACTTTTGACACTTACTTATGTACGTATTGTAAATAGTTAGACATATAAATGTACATGTTATAATCCGTCAAATACATCGACATTTTAAATTATTTTCTATATTTATTTTGTCCTCTGAAGATTATTTGTGAATTGCATTAACCGGGGTCATTATTTGTGTAACTTATGCTATAATAATCGATTATCGATCGTTTTGCGTATTCTTTGTTCATAGCGGATTATCCGGGGAATTCGTTATCCGGCGTTTCCGGGCCACCCTATTCCACGGATAATCGGGAGTTTACTGTACTTTTGTGCAACACCAGTGTTTCTTCACGTTTCTATTATTTGAATTAACTTACTTCCGAATCGGAGTTGGGAACGGTTAAAGTGAAAGGAATCGTTATTGTCACATAGTTCCTCTAACTGCCTACACTGACAACCTGACTTACAGCCGTCAATCTCCTGTCTGGTCCACGGACACATTATACCTTTCAAAGTATGACAGCATTCAACCCTGGTGTGAATTCACTGTGAATTTCTACTTCGCGACTTCTCTACCACTCCTTGTGATTCAATGAGGGCTCAATTGCTAAGGAATTTTAAACAATAACTATAGCTATAATTAAATAATGCTTAACTAAGTGAATACGTAAAGACTTACTTGGTGACGCGTTTCGAAACAATCGTTCCTTTTACTAATCGAAGCCTCTTCTCGTGTAAGCAAGTAAGCCCTTACGTATTCACTTAGTTAAGTATTATTTAATTATAGTTTAATCAGTGAATTTAAGATGATTACAACAAGCAAAAGTTTAAATAGACTTTATTAGTTTAAATTGTAAATATTGTTTTTACACTTAGAACACAAAAGACTACTGATATAAAAAATTCAATGTTTTTGGCATTTTTAAATAGGCGAAACATACTAATAGACGTATGATGACAATGGGACTTATTTTACTTTATTAGTTTAAATTGTAAATATTGTTTTTACACTTAGAACACAAAAGACTACTGATATAAAAAATTCAATGTTTTTGGCATTTTTAAATAGGCGAAACGTACTAATAGACGTATGATGACAATGGGACTTATTTTTTTTTAGCTTGTAGGAATTTTTCTGAAAACCTATTTAAATAATGTAATTTACAAGAAATGAAAATAATGTTCTCAATTGTGAATATTTCTCAATTATTATACCATATACCATTTTTCGGAAGCTTTTATTATTAAATTTCTTATGATACAAGCTTAGCAATACCATTACTTCAGGTATTATAGAGAAGGCCTATGTATTTTATACAGAGGAAAACCATTATCAGAGAGGATTTAATGGTCATTCTTTTAATATTCAATGTTCCTCATATAGCTACTTCCAAGTTTCTCACTAGTATTTAAGCACGATTATTTTGTTAGTTTAAATTGTTTCTTTTAAATTATTTTTTGTGTTTTATTGAAGTCAAGATAGCTCGATATATATATATATATATGCAGTTAATATAGCAACATTAATTATAGGTTAGTATATGTTAAATTATAACAGATCTTAAATATCTGATATAATATAACTAATCAATTAACCAGATTTTCTTTATAAAAAGCCAAAGTATCCTGATTTTACCTTTTGAAGCTAAATTTATTTATAAAATATTATTATAATTTAGAACATCTTTTAGAAATTCTAAACACGTTTCTTTAAGATATGTCGGAAAATCTGTTTATATTCAAAGAAAAAAATATTAAACAATCTTTGATTAATCTTTAATTTGCATGAAACACGCATTAAACGATAAAAACTAAAAGGTTATGTTTTGAATAAGCCACTCATAAATTATGCTCCTTGAATCGCCTGAGGTCGACTTTACAGATTGTATCCTAAACCTGAAATTTCAAGGTTTCAATAAGACTTCGGAAGCAGATTCTATGAAGAGATGATGTCTGGATAGAATGCTTTTAGCTTGTTAAACTACCGCCAACATTCTCAAGCATGGGTGTTTGTGTGTTCTCGCCTCTCTCAAATTCTTGTCCAATTTTGCTAATAAATTAGTCAATCCATATAGTTATTGTACTTTAAAATTGAAAATGGGTTTTTTCATCTATACTGTCCTTAGATGTTACATCAAGCAAGACTGGATCTAGCTCTGATTGCAAATTTCAGGCAGAACCTTTCATAAACGACGTTTTCTATTACATTGAATAAATTTCAATACGACATAATTTCATAAATTAAATTTGTGACAATATTTATTATATTATAAATTATATTGACTATTTATTTTTGCAAGTCTTAAAGAAAACACATTTCAATTGGATTTCGAAACTAAAATTAAATATTTTTCTGCTTTGAAAGTTTAAATACAAGGGAAGACTAATTTTAAAAATATTCAACTAAGTGAATACGTAATTGCTTACTTGCTAACGCGTTTCAAAATAATCGTTCCTACGAAGCTAACCCTGGTCTAATCGGGTCTAAAAGAGGGTCAGCTTCGTAAAAGGAACGAATGTTTTGAAACGCGTCAGCAAGTAAGCAATTACGTATTCACTTAGTTAAATATTTTTAAAATTAGTTTAATCAGTGAATTCAAGATGATTACATTAAGCAACTACAAAGGAAGTGTTGAATGCTATTGTTTATACGGTTTTGTAATATATTATATATTTAATATAGTACTTACGGTGAGTAAAATTTACCCAAGGTATAAGTGAACAATGTTTTGTTAAATCGCTAATATACTGACTTAAAATCTATGTCACAAATCAAATTTATAATCCTAACAAATTTGTATTGTACATTAATGTTTTATTTTATTATTGAAAAACTCGTTAGTAATGTCAGTTTGCCGAAATAGTAAAATTTGTTGTTGTACGAGGGTTATGGAATAGTTATTGTATGAATTCAGGCGGAGTAGATTATGTCAAGCGTCCTCATCTAACATGAGATTTTTCACAACAGCTGTGTTCTTCTATGTTTTTAGAGGTTATGTATCTATCTTTTTCAAATGTAATTTGGAAAATATAGCACATATTATAAGATTTAATTATAGAGGAATACATTAGTTATTAATAGCCTAAAAGTTCAAATAAAAAAATTCAAAATGTTTTATTTCACCAGATTTTTAATAATTTAAAGTTGTGATAATATAAATATAATATAGGCTAAATTTATTGTTGATTATTATAAGGTTAGGTTTTACTCAGATGTAAGTTCGCAATTATGATAATAATTTATGAATACTTTAAAATAAGCACGGGTCTGTACAAACATTTTTTAGCCCAATGATGTTATATTTTATGGTGGTTTCGACCACCGGAAATCGATTGTTACAGGCGTAAACCTTGGGAAAATTAGGGATTCCGCCATAGTGACTCCTAGAGTTTCCATGTTATTCTTATTGAACTATATCCTTATGTATTGTTATCCTATTTTTAAACAATAGGTCAGCTATGACCTTGGCCAGCCCTTGCCTCAACGGTGCTGTACAATCCGAACACGGCACCGGTCTCACCCTGATCCTGGGCCATCTTGGACTCAGATTGGAAAGATAAACAACGATATCATCCAAATGCTACCCACTTATGAGGGAAACAATAGTTTTGATTCAATCAAAGACCAATCTGCTACAATTTACGCCCCATTCCTGAACTGAATTCCTGAATTTACCAATTCCTGAACTACATTGATATTGGCCATTCACCACCTCATGATCTAAATCTAAAAAGGAACACCATCTCATAATGCTATTTTGCAAAACCTGGACATTACTAAATGGTTGTGCAACGGAACTCGATTGATTGTAAATGCACATTATCAAGGCTAGATCATCACCTGAGAGCATTCCAGAAAACATATTCCGCGAATCACCCTAGACACGAACAAAGCTCGGAAATACAATGCAGCGCCATCAGTATCCCATACGTCCAGCATTCGCAATGACCAAACACAAGAACAGAGGACAAACGTTGAAGCTCGCCGGAGTGATCCTGCTTGCCGCGGTTTTCGTGCATGGCATGCTTTACGTGTCCCACTCCAGAGTTAAGAATCACTTGAAAGTGGTTTTACCGCCATTCTATCCTGGAACACACCCGCAATGAAGTAAGGAAAGAAGTTCTAATGCTCCTCCAATGGCAACAGATAACCCGAACCATAAGGAAGAGTTGATATGTACGGTATGACATCGTTTACAATGTGTTTAATAAATAAATTTTTGTATTTTACTTAACTAACTTACCGTAAATGATCTGTCTTATCCGAGCGAAGCTCGATCTCCCAGTACTTAAATTGAGTGCAGTAAATATTTATTTTTAGTTTACGAATAAATCAACTAATTTTAATTTTGGTAACTGTATAGAGAAAATACATTTTCCAAAGATTTAATGTATTAAGTAAATTGTATTATTTAATTATTCATTTCACTTAGTTTATATATAAATACGTTATGATACATTCTTAAAATGTAATAATAGTATCACGAATTTTTGGTTTATTTGTGGTTAAAAAAATACATAAATACTTGTAAGATTGTCCAAATGGTTTCAGTTGTAGTCATAAGAAATTTTAGTCGTGGATTACAGTTGAGTAAATACGCAAACATTTTGTTTTGTTATAAAATTTGTAAAGCCTTTTTACAAATCTTTATAAGTGTATGTTATATTTCATATATTTTGAGTTAGAAAATGTTTCTAACATTATATTCAAAGTATAAATATTTTGTTTTAAAACAACCTATTTAAAACTTCGGAAAATAAATAAATTTGATCTGTTAACAATTAATCTTGTAACAAATTTATGTTATTTCCTGATATGTTACCAAATTACCATATTAATTTTATCGTGATAATATGCATGCGCGAGCGAGCGAGCGAGCGCGCAAACACATACCATAGATTTAAAGTAAACTTGGCAAGATTCAATCTACTGTAGCATATACTTGTTGCAAGTCGCCTTTCGAAAGTACATGTTAGTAATTACTCTATGTTCAAGCGTAATAGTTGGTGCAGTTACATTTTCTCTTATTTAAATTACACTTAGTATTTACACGTGACCTTTGGTGAGTTGCTATTACATTATTTTTATCAAATATTTATTCATTATTAAATTTTAAAACGTTGGTGGTCTGGGACGGATTCGAACTGAAGGACTTCATGTTTAAAATCCAGAACGTTGGCACTGAGCCAACTTTCTCAAAGCTATATGTTTATTACTTAAAGATAATTATGAAATTATAAGGTAATGGTGCCATGCAATAATGAAGCATTACAAGAGATGGATAGAAAGAGAAATTATAGACCACCATCAGGTTGATAAATTGTTAGAAACAAAAAAAAGAAAGGGAATAGACAGTAACAAACAAATATAATAGTTCAATACCATTTATATAGAAGGGGAAATGGAAAATTTCTAGGAAATTCCCTTTATATTTTGCCAAATTAATATTATCATTTTTCATATGTGGGCTAAGTACATATTTATATTATTTGTAATTATAAAATAATAAAGAACAAAAACAACATTTTACTTTCTTGACCTTAGCAGCAATTTTTTTTATATTACACGTTCCATGAAGTTATTGATATTTAGCTATGATATTTGTTTATTGCAAGTAGGCAAATATTTTTCTTTCAAACTTTTGTATTCTGCAACACTTTATCAGCTGGCTGAAATTAACTTACTTGAAAAATGCGATAAAATTAATTCGCAGCAATTTTTTATAAAAACGTCCTGTATTAGTTCTCTTAACAGACATCCTGGTTATTGCTACATGTTTTGGAGCGTAGAAAAGCAGCTAGGTTAACGGCACGCAGCTACAGACTCCAAACTAAAGCACAGGAAGTGCGCCTACGAGTTCAGGGCTGGGCTTGATTCTCTTCTTTAGCATAATTCGCGCTAGAAAGTAGTTCACTCCATCACACCCACTGGTGTAGATTACGCTATAATCACACCCATGCGATACGCTTTAATTAATAGGATAGTTGAGCTGCACTAGCACGGGGGTCTTTCTGTATTACAGCATATGCCTTTCCCGTCCTGAGGGCAATAAGTTCTACAAAACGTTTTGTACTATTTTTGTTTTTCTATCCTATTAGACTGACGAAGAGCAGAAACGGAATAGCACAAAAAAATTGTTTGCCAGTTATTACGCTTGGACCCCATATCTCCGATTAAATCTCAAACGGATTATTATCTTTAGAAAAAATCTATATAGAGGAGAAAGTTAGAAGAAAATGAGGGCTCATTATCTACATTGTTTTCATTAAAATTTAATTTCGTTTTCTGTTCTGTTATTGCATAGGTTTTTTTATTCCTTGACGTTTTTTAATTTGTTTAATGTTTTCTTAGTAAATAATGTTTTATGATTTAATGTAAAAGCACGACCTATAATATTGTTGTTGATAAAGATAGATTATTTATTATTGTTTAATTTAATTATTTTTTTTACTAATCGTTACATTATCATGTATGTGGCACATTGCGTGTACGAGCGTTTTTGTTTATATTCTAACTTTTCATTTTTAGAAGTTTTTGTTTTTTCTAGCAATAGAAAATATTACTATTTTTTTCTCATTTTTATATAAAATAGTGTTTACTCTTTTTACACATTATTTACTCTCGTAATTTACTAAAAACACTAGTGTTTACGTAAATGTATGTTGTTTATGTAAACTTTAGAATTAATTTAAAAAATAGTAGTTATTTTTTTAATTTACCAAAAAGAACCGCATGATTAACGAAAATAACATTTCATATTTTTGATCCATTTGAAATGTACTCAGAAAGAAGAAAAATTTTAAGTTGCGTGACGGATATCGAACGGAATCGTCATTTCTTAGCACTGGTCCTCCCACGGGAGATTTGATATGCCCTTGTAAGGCCTTAGACGCCTCCGTGCATGCTAAAATCTTGACGACTGCAGGAACTACAAGTTTTGACAGTGACAAAAGTAATGTCAGTGGCTGAATTAGTTGATGTACTGTCCGCTTGGCTTGTCAGCGCTATATTATCTTGCGGTGCGGTATCTGGGCAGAACAAATTTATATTCATGAAATGTGCATATAACGGATTCCCAACGCTGTATTTGCATCGGAAGAGAAGGGATATTTTAAAAATTACAATGAAAATATTGGAAAGAACCCCAATACCACAAAAATAACAAATAAAACAAGTTATTTAAGATTAAACCCTTATGTAAATTTCGATGACCATGTCATCCTCATCAGAGGATCTTATTACAAAATTACAATCTAGCAAACAAGAACCTACAAACTAGAGTGGTGGTGATGATCATCATCGTGTACTTAAAAGAATGAGGTTTAAACAACATTATAAGTGTTAATTTTGTTCCAGTAATTGTCTTACGGTTGAGCTGATACCCAGCGAGCTCATAACTGTGACTGAAGTTGAGTTTACGTTTGCTCATATAGAAATAAATGTAAAATGAGGTGCAATTTATTAAAAAGGTTTTGAAAATAACAAAAACCTGATTCGTAATCAATCACTAATTTATTAAAGCAGATTTTTTTGGCAATGGCAAAAACTTGATCCCATGGTCTAGTGGTTACTAATCTGCCAATTAAGAGACGTGATTCGATTTACCTTCACGGAGGAGGTTTTTATCCATGGAAACAATGAGTTCTTAGTTTCTTTCCTGTGGTGAATCGCTTAAATAAACCACAAAACCTCAAATGGAAATGGTTGAGATTTCTTTAATTTACGTCTTTTTATATACTGTAAATTAGTCACAGAAGTTTTATTTTGAAACAAAGAAAAGAGTTTTAGGGAACAGCCTACATTTAAAACCATAACAAAACAAACCTAACAATCCTTTCGTTTAAGATTAGTATGTAAAATAAATATATTGTTAATTAATTGTAACACCGTTTTATTTGTATAAACACCGAAATGTGACATTCAATGTATAGACATCTCTATACAACATTTTTAAAAAATTAAGAAAATGTTTATAGCGAAAACTATATATTACTTCGCCATGTAAATATTAAGACCATTTTTTTAAAATTCAGTTTACTTTATTAATTAATATTTCAAAATAATTACTTTGCATATATTTTTATATCTAGTTTTTAAGTACTTTCTTAAAATATGTTTTTCTATATGAAATTGGAATTCAAATCACTAACTATTCTTACATTGCTCTTCTTGTTATAAAGTTGCAACTTTTACAACACATACAATTTCGCTTTGAAAAATTTCACTATTTAAATTTAAATTAGGATTAAAAAATTTAAAACTTTCAGATTTTCGTCAAAAACGTACACTCATAATTTACTGTATTCCGGCAATTTGTAATCGCAATCATCTGGAGGTATAAGTGAATTGTTATTTACAATTAATTTTAGTATCTTCAATAGAATAACTCACCTCATAGCGATAATATTAGCAGTATACACGTAGCCTACATGCTTTTATTATTTATTTTGTGTTATTATTGTGAATGAATGGACTCCATATGCACGTCTATATAGATGTCCTGACAGTACAGATGCCTTTAGTGTGTGACGCCAGGATACCTTCCTGTGCGGTCGTCATCTGTGGCTTTTTTAATGGTAAACGGTTTAATACCGGCATTCAGAGCGGCTTAATTAGGCCCATTGTTGACACTGTTTGTCGTTTGTCCTCCTTTTAAAACGTAAAAGCGACTTTTGTGTGCGTAAATTTAAAACAGACTTAAACAAGCTTGTCATTAATTACGCTGCCGAAGAAGTAACACGAAGCACCATCAGCGTGAGACGTTTACAGCAATTTCATATCACGACGTATTATTGTGTACGTTTCAAGCTACGAGAAAGATTAGTTTTTTTTGCAATATGTATCTACTTTTAATTTTAATATAGTTATTGAAATTTGGGTAAATATAATGTATATATTCTTCTGTTAATTACTTTAAAAAAAACCAAGTAAAAATTGTCTAGGCCTAATTACTAACGATAAATTTTCGAATGTCACATTTATTATTAATACTTTATACATATATATTTATAGTATATAATATATACATTATTTCATTATAGTTATTACCAAAACACTTGTTTGTTTGTTTGTTTGTTTGTGTGTGTGTGTGTGTGTGTGTGTGTGTGTGTGTGTGTGTGTGTGTGTGTGTCTGTGTCTGTGTCTGTGTCTGTGTTTGTGTGTGTGTGTGTGCGCGTGTGTCTGTGCGTGTGCGTGTGTGTGTGTGTGTGTGTGTGTGTGTGTGTGTGTGTGTGTGTGTGTGTGTGTGTGTGTGTGTGTGTGTGTGTGTGTGTGTGTGTGTGTGTGTGTGTGTGTGAGTGTGTGTGTGTGTGTGTGTGTGTGTGTGTGTGTGTGTGTGTGTGTGTGTGTGTGTGTGTGTGTGTGTGTGTGTGTGTGTGTGTGTGTGTGTGTGTGGTGTGTGTGTGTTTGTATGTACGAGTGTATCGTTTGATTTTGTAACTGACTTTGACTTCCTCCATTAAACAGTTTTCCTAATTTCTCTCATTTTCTTATTTACAATTTTTTAAACCTCTTGTCTGCCTTTCATCAAGTAACTTTTGGAGATCTAATAAAAAATTTGGAAAAACATTAGTATTGGTGAAACAGATCTTGCGAACGACGTCGTCACAAGCTACACACCAGAGTCGAGTCAAAATGTATGAGGTTTACACGTGTATGTATCGCTTTGAGGAGGAACGTTTTAGCAATAACATACAACAACAGTTCGAAGTCGAGAAGTTCTGCTTCTTGTTGCTAAAGAAGAAATGAAAATGGTGAAATATTGTCCATAATGAAAGACCATGTCAAGTGGTAAGACTTTTAGCAAGTGTGATCCACAACAAGCAATATTGTTGAAACTAGACGAATAAAAAAAAAATACTGCAAAAAGATGTTCACTGTTATAAATCAGTTGCAGGATAAAAACCGTTAGCTATAAGGAACGTTTAATACTCATATCGCTAGAAAGTGTCACCATGAGATCAGCTGAAGTGAAATGTATGTCACGTTTTGATGATAACTAACTTTAATAGCGGGGTGTGCGTTACAGTTTTGTAACTACAAACGTTATTTTTTCAATGCAGAATACACAACATGAAATTTTTGTTGTTGATAGTTACCATAAAAATAATGCAAATATAACGCCTGGAGAAATACAGTAGAGCATCAGTAGTCCGAACGTCATAAATCCGGATCGTGTTTTCAGCGTGCTTGACACCATTGCACGGTGTGAAGTGTACGGCCCTCGGCGCCACTTCATTACATACCCAAACTAAGGGTTGTTTTTGGTTTAAAATGCAAAGAAAATAAATCAGCTCTGAATAAATGCGTTATAACTAAATTAAAGAGGAACTTACAGTATAATTTAGACGCGATCTGAATTTTCTAGATTCATATGTTCTGCACGCTAAACTACAATGCGTATTGTAACTAATCAGCAAAATAATAAAAGGTATTATTAAACTTAATCTTTAAACTATTTGTTATATAATATGCTTTTGTTCAAAAATCAATAAAAGACTTTTTCACTCAATACGTTTGTACAGCAATGGTTTTTTAGCTTTCTGTGCTATGTATTAATATGTACATTATATGTTCTTCGTTAAACTCTTTTGTATTTTTTAGGTCCTCTGACGTCTATTTGGTAATAACTCCTGGCTTAATTCAAACCTATACTACACTCTAAGCAATAAAATTCAATATAGTTAATGAAATATCAATAATACGCAGTAGTTTAGAGATCGTTTGAAAATCCGGATAAATCAGTAGCCCGGATGTGTCCCGGTACCAATTGATCCAGAGGTTCGACGCTCTGCTGTATAGGAGGCAGTTGTTTTAAATTATTAACTTTTAATAGATAGCTAAGACAATACAGTTATGATTTATTGTACAGTTAAATAAACGCTAGCAATTTAATTCTACGGGTTTGATATTTGTTTATATTTATGTTTCAATTGTCTGGTAAATTTCTCTATATTTCCTTCCTTGGAGTTATATTGTGGATGTATTAGCTAAAACTACCGAACTCTGTTACTTAGTATGGCAAAGTATTGCAACATATCAGCTGATGGATCCCTGCAGTTTCTCTAGGCTATACCGCCAAGGACGTCTCATAGTTGCATTCTACACGTCGCTCCACACCTGCAGATACCACGAAGCTAGGATTATTATTAGAAACACGTCTCGCTAATTGCTGCAGAGATCACGGCTCGGTTAAACCACTTACCTGCAATACTACTGCTGGGTTATATTGGGAATAACAGACATTATAGAGTTTTTTTTATACAGCTGGGTTCTTTAAACACTTCTGTATGTGTGTGTGTGTGTGTGTGTGTGTGTGTGTGTGTGTGTGTGTGTGTGTGTGTGTGTGTGTGTGTGTGTGCGCGCGCGTGTGTGTGCGTGTGTGTTCGCGCACGTTCGCAGATACCTGTATGTACGTGTATGTGTCTTTGTAAGACGTACTCACACAAAGACTATAACTGTTATGAAATTGGTTTGGCTAGACGTGTATTTATCTATACTTTATATATGTCCTGAAATTCATTTTTCAATATCTATCTAAATTTTTTCACCAACTGACCTTAATATTAAACACAAATAGTTTTATGTTCTCATAATATTTTTGTTTCAGGTAATATTGATGCTACGCAGATTCTGAATTGGTTTGTGAGTATTAATCTGAGTTAATCTTCAGCTTAGAATTTGGAAATATGCTACTTTTGGCTGCCCTTATTCCTCTTATTTTGTTATATCTACTGTAATTGTTATTTCAATATTATAGGGTCTATAACAATTAAAAGACTGAATCTTTGAGAGATTAATAAAAACTTCGACATGGGATTTTCTTTGTAATATCAGTTAAAAAAATATAGCTTCAAATTATATCTCTATGATCATTACCTTAAATTTCGTAGTATAGAATCGTTTTGAAAATAGGTTTTAATAGATTGTTGTATTTTTAAAATTGCAAACTTTTATTTGAATATATTGAAGTACAGTTTTCTTCCTTTCCTGATATTACACTATTTTTTTTTGTTGGCAGATTTCGGAATTACATCATTTTCAAAATTTAAATGGTGCTCTTTAGTTTTACTAAAAGAAGTAAGAAAATATTGTAATAATAGGAAAGTCAGAAAAATCTACTCGAATATAATCAAAAATTCCTAACAAAAGTGAAGATCAGTAGCCTATATTAAGAATTTTGTTTGAACAATTAAATAAAAGTATTTTACTAAATGTACATAGGCCCTATTTTTATTTATACTTTTGCAGTTTTATTGTAATTTAACTAAAATGTATAAAAAGTTTTAGATTCTGTATTTATTCTATTTCTAAATACGGTATTCCCTTATATTTGTTTATGTACGTAGGTTTAAAACAATATTTTAAAGTTTGTTAAAACTTTGGATGTATGCAGATTTGTTCTGTTTTCATTCAGAATAATTTCTTTTGTGGAAGCTTTGGAATCTTCAATTTAACATCACATTTTATAAAGTGATCTACCAAACACAAATTAGAACCAGCAACGGCACTCTTCTAATCTTCTCTGTTTCACCTTTTTCCACCCAAACCCACCGGTTAATCTAATCTCGGAATCTTAATTGGTGCTTTTCGGAGACGGCCACCTGGGCCTAATCTCCAATACACATAATGATTATAGCCTAAATATTTATCAGAATTATAATCTAGTGTCAAAAATTACACTGCGTGTGTTTCTTATCTTTTATAAAAAACTATTTTTTTATTTGTTAAAGTTTACTGTAAATATGCACATTTTTATGGCTTTTAAATTTGGCGATATAAAATTCATATCTGCTTGTAAAAAAGTTTTTTTTCGAAATCTCACTTTACTGGTTTGATAAATATGATAATTTATGTGCATCTTTGTTTTACAAATATTAATGTATTAGTGTGATATACTAGTTGACATTTCAAAAGAACTGAAGTAAATAGTGTATTCTAGTATTGAATAAAAGGTATTTTTTTAAATGTCCCTACGAATGATCCAAGAAACGTAGATTAGTGTTTATAATTTAGATTTCCTTAGATATTGCTCAAACGATGGTAGAAATTATGAAATATTCAAGAAATAATAACAATATTTTCTCTTACGGGTTGGCAATGAAATTATCAATTCATTAACTATTAAATTGAATTGATGAAATACTTTTAGATATTTTAATTGAAATGTTTATTTGTGCATACAACAGATATTAATATTCGGAAACTAAATGACTTTTTATAAATTATTCGCTTAATTAATACACTATAAAATACCATAAATATTTCTAGTTGAAGTACGCTTTGGTATGCTATTTTAAAATTTTGTTAAAAGATTAATGCCAGTAAAATTAATTAAAAAACTTACTATGACTCTTTTTTTTAAGTTGAAGCTGTTTAAAATAGTCTATTTTGAAAACAGATCGATTTTATCTAGTTCCTTTAGTAATATTTACAAATTAGAGCTATTAAATGATTTTATCATTTTAAATGTTGATTCAAAACTATTTGAAATATTTCAAACATTTTAATTTCTGGGAAATTAACTGTATTTATAATTTAAATATTTCTTTTTAAATGAAGAGATTAAAACACAAAGGTTGAAACAAATTTTCGATCTTAAGGGCATGAAAGTATTTAGACATTAAAGAGCTTCATAATATATTTCGCTTCGAAACATTGTATGGGTTGTCAGTTGTTGAAGATTGAGCTGGAAAGATGAGAAAGTTTTCGATATTTTGTTTGAAAACGCAGTTGACATTGATTATCAAAAAGGCATAGAATCAGGTTAAGCCGATGATGATAAAGCTCTTTAGAACCTGAAAAGTTTAATTTCTTAAAGGAATTACTCTTTGTAAATTGGGCAAATCTGGTAGGCTTTTAGCAACACAACATCGTACCTAAGTATTAAGTAAGCTGAAGCAATTTGCATAATAATTACTGGCCATAAAGAGAATAGTAGATTTAAGTATCAGTGGCAAATTATTTTCTGTGTTTGGGAAATTTCTGATGTAAGTGACATTGCAATACAAATTTTACTAAATGACGTAGAAAATCTCCAGCAACAGGGGAAAGATAATTAAACTCAGCGCTGATAAAAAAAAATTAAAAGATTGGATAAAATCATCTTATATTTTAAATAATTAGACAATGTGTATATTGTTACACGGTAACTCCGTTCCATTATAAATTTGTTCTGTTTTAAAATGCCTTATAAATAAAACAATTGTTTTATTATGTTGTATTAGTCAACGTTGTATTTTTAATTTGTTTCGAAGTAAACAAACAGAATTTTATGATGCTCTGCAAAAATGTTTATTGTTGTAAAGCCAAAGCTGAGGAGTCTATTCTAAATACGTCATCAATTCGGAGTTCCGGCTTTAGTTATTAATTTTTTGTAGTGATAGCTTGCAAAGAAACCATGACAGAGTGTTAGAATTTCATAGTACCCTAGGCATGAAATCCCTTTGGAGGTGTTTGGATTTGACATTCCTAGATACTTAGAGCTATTTCGTACTCAAACAAAAATTTTTGAAAATTAAATGACATTTTATATTACAACAGTTTTAATATTTAATATTACACACAAATCAGTCAAATATATTTTAAATCTACTTAGGGTTTACGTTTTAAATTTAAAGATTACTTAATGGGCATTAAATGTATGTATTTGTACAGAGTGGCATTTAGAAAATCAGGTTATCATCATCCTCTGCGGTTGTTGTGTGTAGGTAGACGATTCCAACCCCCCTGAACCATATCTACTCACATCTTCACAAAATGTTTAGCTATTAAATAACTCTTGATTCAACGATTCAAGTTTCAATGCAAGACATTTCATTGCAAGAAAACTGTTATCATCCTCTTCTCACAATCTGTCGGTTTAATCACTCATGCTAGTGATAACAATTGTGATAAATTCCATAAATATTGGGTGTGATCAAGAATAAACAGATAAGCCACAAGGATAAATAAGATACAATTAATTTGATTGATCTTAATTTATACGAAGGGACAAATTAATGTTTTTAAGGCGGGTTTAGGCCTACACGTGTATAGTATCTAAAGCTAACTGTTGAATCAAGTAACTAAATTTAGTCAGTTGCGTTGTTTGAACAGCTTAGTACTAGTGAATTGTTTAACTAATTTTATTTATTTGTTTAGTCGAGTGAATAGAATCTCTCTATCTATCTAATTAAGGTAGTATCTGTAACCCGTCCCACCAATCAAAACTAAACACTGCCTCTAAAGAAATATATGTACATCGGGTTAGTAGAAGTGGAGGCAAACTAGAAGTAGTCGGGTTTAGGGAAAGTACCAACTTTTCAAACGGAAATGGAGCCACTGTAAAGCCGAAGGGAGACATCAGTACTCAAGTTGTGAGAGAGGCTAAAGAGAAAAATAAACCTGTGACATCGCGACTCAGGACAAAACACCACCACACATTCATGCTAAACAACTTACAATTAAATACAATCTGAAACTGGGGCAAACATCAAAATTCCCAACCTGTACACAGTTTTCCCATTATTACCTGAGGGTAAACTGTCACTTTTAAATCATAAAGACTCCGAGGCTATTACTGATTCCCACATCCCAAAGAAAACGCTTTGGAAACGACTGCGGATCTATACAGCAAAGATAACTGGATCCATGTATGCACTGATGGATCAGCGGTGAAACATGGTTCTGCAGCTGGCTTTTACAGAGACCACTTGAGGGCTGCTGCCCTCTCGGAATTAATGTCAACAACTTTGATGGCGAGATTGCTGCCGATAAACTTTGTTCAATCTCCGGAAAGTCACCTCAAGGTGTGGATTTTTCGTTGATTCGCAAGCCGTCATAATTGCACTAACTAATAACACTTCCACCGAATGTGGGCAAATAATGAATAGACGAAAAGCCCTGGCAGGCATGATTGAAGAAGGGTGGTACATTGTACAGCTCCCTAGCCGTGTCGCCATTGACGGAAACGAACGCGCAGACCAGCTAGCGAAGAAAGGTTGTTACATCTTGTTGCCTTGTCACAGCCTGCTAATCCAATATCTCTAGTGACAGCAAGAAGCCTGATTGAAACAACTAACAATAAAAAACAAGGGAGAGCCAAAACAAAACGAGTGCCGGAATGATATGAAAGGGCCTGGCTCACACAGGGCCTACATAGGCTACAAGAGTGGAAGCTGTTCAGGACGCCAATTCAGAACGCTTTCAGCCCTTGACTCTCTGCAAGCCCGCTTTTATAAAATAGGATTAGCAGCCTCAGACATTTGCCCTCTGTGCAACCGTCACAAAATGGCCAGCCCACACCTTCAGAACTGCACAGCTTAGCAAGGCGTGGAAGAGCGAAGTCAGCATTATCACTACCGGGAGGCTAGGCAGAGATGCCAAGATCTGCCATTGCATAAAGTGAAGTAAGTACTTCGGGTGAATGAAGTTTACTAGTTCTGTTACGTTTTAAGTGTTTCAGAAAGATTCCATCTGTTATAAAATGGAGTCAGGAAACTACGTTAAAATTTGTATAGCATTAGGGTGAAACAAAATGCTTATGGAATCCAAGGGCGGTTTTTTATAAAAATAAGCTTTCATGGACATTATAAGGAAGTAATGTTTGAAATGGGAATAGAAGGTTTTGGTATAGCCGTGATTGAATAAAATACGTGCAGTGAGGTCCACAATTTCTCAAGATATGAAAAAGATAATAATAAAAGGCTCTATATGGTTTGGAGCTGGAGGATACAGTATCTATGTCCCGAATTTGAAGTGGTTCAAAGAAATGGTTAGATTTTAAGGATTTTAGACCACAATGAAAGGTCAGTGTAAACCATAACCTATTTCAGGTATTTCTCTATACATTAACAATATAAACTCATTAAAAAATGAACCACCTCATATAAAGTCATCTGAACTGTGAACAAGCACTAATTCGTGTAAATACAACTAATATATATATATATATATATATATATATATATATATATATATATATTTAGCTACTATTTTAGTAAGTATTAGTAACTAGCGTTAGCTACTATAAACGTGGAGACCCACCATTACAAATTTTAATTCGTAATAACTTCTATCTGTTGCTATGGCTACTACTATACTAGAAAAATAAAATACTAGGTACTTTCAACGAAATAGTTTGTATAATAATTTGCAAATATTGTGTATTTTTACAAAAAATGAAGTATTTATCTGTAATCGTATATTTGTCTCTATTACTGTCTGTAACCTACTAACGCTAAAGTATCAAGAGAACGGAAAAATTAAGTTTTGTGTTGAGAGCATTTCTACCACCATCCTTTAATACATTTCAAGGAAAGTGGGTGTGTAGGGTAACCCATAAAAGTGATTATTAAGTTTCTTAATTATCTTGTATAGGCTGAAAAATTGGCCGTTTTTGTAACAAACTTTATATTTATTTCAAAATATCATAAGGAAATTCAAATACTATAATTATAATACTGTTTTCATATAAAACAAGTTGAAGTAAAGTTCTGTCAGAACTCTGCCAATAGGGTGTTCCCTTCTAAATACCTTCATTTCACTTACTTCTAACATGCTCTCTGTTTTTTCTCTGGGCATTTTTCAGCATTTTAGGTCTTTATCATGATGTACTGCATTATCACAATCTTATATGTCCCCGTTCACTATCTCCATTGTTCAGGACTTATTTTTCCAAATTGTCAGATTAAGACTTTACACAGCTTTGTTTTGTTTATTTATTGCCATTAATCCTCTATATTGACACAATACTGATTCATTTTTATTTCAAGTAATCTGTTTAAATTTAATACCCTCCTTATAGTCTGTATAATCTATATACCTAATATTCTTGTAAAAAAAACAATATGGACGTAGTCTGTTTAGAACAGAAACATTAAAGTTTTTCATAACAAAATAGTATGTAGTGTTTGGTACCGTTCTTGTATTTTTACATACTTTGCAAATATTCGATAAAAATTAAAAAACATTTTTACTGTAAAAATATTAATTTAAATAGGGTTGCTAGTACTTGATTCATTCAGGAACCTAGTTGCTGTAGAAACAAATTTCCTGCAATGATTTTTGCAGATCATCTTTATTTCTCTCAATTATTACAGCAGATGTTATATCCCTTTTTTACCATTCTACACCCTCTTGTTTTTCAACCTGTTTTTTGTTTTAACAAGACGATATAAGTCAATAAGGGGTCCAATCAGACTATCATCTGCTTCACGTGTTATCGTGCTCATCATATCATTGTTCATTTTGCTCTTTTTATATCTTATCTACCTGTTTAACCATATTTAGTTGGATTCCTCTTTCGCGCGTGGGACCACATGTCTTATGTCCGCACTTTAAGAAAGGTTGTTTAAATCTATTAGTCTTCAGAGAGTTGGTTCGTTATATTCGAAACTTTTTCCTTTTTACCATGATCACCACCTGTTAGATACTTTTGTTGCTCGGCCATTAGTTCCACCGATTTCCAATACTTTTGATATAGTATTTTTGTTTCTAGTTTCCATCTGAGGGCCATAAAGTAATTCTAAAGTATGTACTCCTTTCTTTTCTCCTATCTTCAACATCAATAGCATGGCGTCGTTCCCCGACACCTCTGTAACCTCGCAATTTGTTGCTGAGCTACAAGTAAGACTCCCTTCTCTGTATTTGAAGAGTAATTTGTATTATCCTTCCTATTTCTAACTTCTTCCGGTTCACCGGATATGACTGTCACTATCGTATCTTCATCAGATATTTTAACTGGAGCTTCGGTAAATTGGATGTCAATTATTTATTTCATTCTTCCATAATAAATAATATCAATTATACCTGATGGTGTTAGATTGTTTTTTTTTTTTATTCCACTTCTAAGATCCCATATGCTTCTTTACTTCTGTGTAAGTTACAGTATACAAATTTAACTTGAGTATTTATGTATATATCTACCAATATTGTCCTCTCGTGCTTCTTTCCAGATTAAGCTCGTTTCATTTTTTATACTTTTGATGTCTTTGATTAATTATTTCATATTTACGGAATATTTATTATTTTATTAAAATGTCTTGTTATTACTATACATTGCCAGGTTTACTTTAATTTATTTTATCATATTTTTTTAATTGTAATTTCATAGTTGATCGCATTATTATTCTATACTATATTTTTACACATAAAATATCCCATTTGACTTTTATGCTCAAAGCACAACTATTTTAAAAGGCTTTAAAAGACAGAATACTGTTATTTTAAATGTTTTTGAATCTTGAAATACGTAATTTAGATTCATTTACCAACTTAAACGCTGTATTTTGTGCTCTGGCTTAAACACGGCTACAAAATTATGTAACTAGTTGATTTATTAAAAACAGTTAATGATGTCAAAGCTATTAATATCAGTTTGGTAACCTAAGTTACTAAAAATCACACAGTTTTTAAGTAGTATGAGGCATGTTATCCACGGATAATTTATTTTCTAAGTTACATCTTGAGGCGTCGATGTTATTCATGTATTATAATTTTTAGTTGCACTTATTATATTCAAAATAAATATAGCGATATAACGATACGTTTAAACTTATTTAATATGTTTTCAGAAGCACAATAACGTCAATATAAATCCAAAATAAAACCTCTAACGATATCTCATAGTCAACAATCGTAACTTATCTTTGCGTGTCAAAAACATGATAAATCTACAGAAGGGTAAAATATTCAATCGTTACGCGTTGTGGCCTGATCCGATATTCATTTTTGCTGTACAAATAGCGATATTTGCCTGAGTAACGACCAACAGTTACACTGGGGGTTGTTAGACACACGTGCCGCCCCTAAAGGTAAATATCGGTACAGCGATGTGCTTTCTGTTACCATGGCAACAGTACATTTCCGGCTTGAGGTGAGGGTTGTGTGATTTGAATGAGTAATGATATCGACGTAGACTGTCTACGATGTTTTCAGTTTAAATTCAATGCGTACGTTTAGAACTAGAAGGGTTTGGAATTTGAAAAGGACTTTAAACACTAAAAGACTTTTTTTTAAGGCACACTATCTATAGATTTATTTTTCTTAGTAAGAGTAACGATTATTTTTATAACAACTTACTTTTTATATCAAGCTTGATATTTAAGTTTGTAATTACTTTTTCTTTCTTTTTTGTAAGGTATCTTGTTTATTATTGCACACTGGTTGTAAAAAATATTAGGTAATATATATATATATATATATATATATAAAAGTAAAAATATTGCTTTGCCCATTAAGTCGTTAGGAAAGGTTAAATTATAAAGTAAGAAAATAAAGTTTGCTTTCCATTTGACAAATGAAATACCTCCATTTTGATACGCGTATGAACTCTTTAGCTCGCTTATTAATAAACTCTATTACAAAAATATATCCTAACGCGATACTTCATAGCTATTTGTAGCATAGATATGTTATAATTGGTTATAACGTTTCCCCGTTTTATACAAATCTCGATATTTTAAAGAGTTGTCTGTGTTTTAAGTGAGGTAAAGTATATTGTGGTTTTTGCAAAATTTCCAACTTTTTGAGTGCGCTGACATTTTATTACTCTTTCTCTATTCTTCTACATCGACAGGCAATGTTTTTCTTTACTACCATTTAATTTCTAAAAGCAGCAATAAACGCATTTTTTTACATCAATTAATTTCTATTAACATTCTTAAAGATAAAACATTTGCCTAACAACGACTTGAAATGACAGTTTAGATGTAATTAAAATAGGCATAATATTTTACTACAGCTTTTCCAAGGTTTTATTGCGTTGCTTAAGCGTACTTTAAAGTGAAAGGGGTTACTTTATAGAGATACAGTTGCACTGATGCGGGTGAATTCGATACACGTGGGCAACTGATCATTTTACTGCTGCGATAAAAAGACGTTTATTAAACACAATAAAAGTTTATTACTTTTAAGATCAACACCGCGACTTACGAAGAATGTCTTCAATTACGACTTTCATGAGTCTACTTATTCCGTCGACCGAAATCAGGCCTATAAAATTTAATTCCATTGCCGTGAGTATCTCGTCAAAGGTGAAAACCACAAAAAGGGAGCCTTAATCCTAATGAAGCCTTGAAAACCTTTTTCAACTTTTATTTTTACTAATGTTTTTATTTTACTGGTTAGAAACCCGTTTAAAAATACAATAATGTTTTTAAACCCACTTAAAGGGAAAGTTGAAGTTAAATAGTAACACAAGCCGATAGCTATCTCCCCAAATAAAATTGTTTATCAACATTTTTAAAATTTGTATTATTTTTTTTTAAATTGTAATAACTAAAATAAAAAATTGTAGTTAACTACCACAATAGTTAATATTACCTTGAAAATATATAAAAAATTAGGGTTTTGTGTTTAACTACTTGAGGAAAGATTCACTACAACGCCTAATTTGATTGTAAAACGCGTAATTATACGTTTCATATTTAATAATTTTATTTGAGAAATTATTATTCTCTAATTATAATTAATAATTATTTCTGTTTTTTACGTATTGACACCAGACCACGTAAGTATAGTGCTTTTAATTTTAGTGTTATTAAGTCTGACTATTTATGATAGGGATATTTTGTTATTTATATTTTACAAGGAAATGTTTTACGTGTTCAGTATGTAAGGCAGGGGTCGGCAACCCACGGCCCACGGGCCGCATATGGCTTTCTGCATTCCTCTCAAGATGTGGTTTTTCGAATTTTGATCTGTCCGGATAGCTTAGGCTTACGGCATAGAATACAAATAGATTGCCAAATAGCTAGAACCATTATACAGAACATTAATAAAGAAATTTGTCTGAGTTAGGTTAGAAAAGGATCAAATTCGTTATCAGGAAGTAAGTAGCCTATTTTATAAAAATTACTTTTAAAATCCATTATTAGCCGTTAGCTAGTCACCTTCTTTACTGTATTGAATTAAGTTACATTTCCGATCTAAAATTAGGAAATATAATAAATTGCATGGTCATTTTATATTTGTGATCTTTACAGCCTTGCTAGATTGAACATGAGGTCCTCAAGTACAAAAAGGTTGCCGACCCTTGATGTAAGGGTATTTAAAATTATTACTCTAATACTTTTTTTTATCAATACGACGTTATGGTATGTAGACCTACAGCAGTGTGTTTATTTTATTATTTACCATCCCCGTCGTTGCCTTTCCATAATATCTCAACAATGCTTCCACTTGTCTTGACCTAGAAAATGTGTGCCTTTCGTACATGATATTGTATCACACTACCGTGTAAATGACAAACTTGGCCTTGAACTTTATATGTTGCCTGACATCATCTTCAACAGCCTGTTTTGCACCGAAATATGTTACTTATAAAAATGTGTGACATCACAGAACTATACCAATTTTGATTGCCTCTACTTGCTTTAATAATTTATAAGATACTTTTATTTTTAGGTTATTTAAGGTTTTTATTGTGGTTATTTTAGTAATTTAACATTTATTTATAGTTAATGTTATTTATTTGTAGTTTATTTGTTATTTATGAGTTAAATTCGGTTATTTTTTTATTATTTTGATTTATTTATATTGGCGGTAGTAAGTTTAAAATTAACAGTAGACCCTATTTAATGCAATTATTTTTAAAATCCCACAAGCAATAAGGGTATTTATGAAATTGTATATCACTTTACCTATATTATACCCTTAATATAAAACTAAAAGTTTTGTTGTCAAATAAAAACAATCCTGACAAAGCAGCAAATCTAATCCAGTTCGATATGTATCACTAAGATACGACGAATGAGTACTGTTTTTGTGTATCATGCACGATGTAAGACAAAGATTAAAACAAATATGTAGATCCCATAGGAAATATGTCATGAGTTATAAGTTCACCATTATCATAAAACTGAAAAGTTTCGATTTTTACAACGACAAATATTTACATAACCTCATTAGTTTATCGAAATTAAAACAACCTTACTTGATCAAAAGGCTACAGCTGTTTTTTTTTAATGGCTTTTACCGATTTTGGAAGAGTTGAGCGCATACATGAATCAGCTACACCTGTTATATGAAAATTTTAAAGCAAATATTTTAAGGTCAATTGGGTCAAAAAATATAAATATTTTAGCTAGTTTTTATTAAATAATTGTAATAGATATAAATATCATTATATCCATTACTTATAGATGAATAAAAAGTATTTTACTAAAGAAAAGTCTTGTTAAACAAAAGGCTTGTAAATTGGAACAAGATATATACATACATACGACATATACATAGAGAGAGAGAGAGAGAGAGAGAGAGAGAGAGAGAGAAGTAATTGTAGGAAACACCTTGAAAAACTTTGCAAAAAAATCTATCTTATCACGCCTAACATTACCAAACGAAGGCTCCCTCCAAATTTAAAGTCTGTACTTAATACAGTTTAGCATGTGCGTTGATTATGGTCAGTTAGTCAGGACATCTTTCATAAATTACACTGACTTTCAACCTGATCCAGTGGTTTATTAATTATCTGTAACTAATACTTCGGGCTTAAAAATAATTTAAGAGTTATAGAACAGATTTTTAGTGTGGAAAGTTTTCTCGGATTTGTTTGTAGTTTTGGGCCTACCATACGTATAAATAATAATTATATGTTCACCAAGCGCTAAAGACCGTTTTAGTTTTGCCTGTATAGCTTTGGAGGTCTTTTGTGGATGGATTTGAATCTGATACTCAAGTGATACTGATGACGTTAATAGTTTCAACATTGGAGATTTATCAGAAAACAATCACTATTAATTAGCTTAGATTGGGAAGCCCTAGTTTTACCACAGTTAAAGGACAAATTAATTTTAAAATGAGGACAAGAGAAATTCAATTTGAATATTTGGTCAAGGCAGACATTTTATAGATCTAGAATATATTTATGTCTTCGTTTAGGAAAAGGTTTTACATTATGTTACTAACAGTGTTTGTTTAGGAAGGTAATAATTATGTTTTAAAATATAATTATAAAATAATCCAAACCTTTAAGAAATTAATCTTCTGCAAAGTCGAATCACGTTTCACACAAAAAATTATTCTTCAGTTTAATCTATGATCCGAAATTTTTAAGGTACATATTTTTAAACTTTTTACAATTTTACATTTTATGATTGCATGGAATAGTATAGTTTACATATTCAGAAAAAATGTCTACTGTAAATAAAAAACAAAAAAAGTCTGTAATTTCTGCCATCTCTGAATTATTTTCAACACTAAAAATGTTCTTTAAAAGACTTCATTGTTTTAAAAATTATTATTGCTTAATGTAGTCTAATCCGTGGCCAACGAAATGTATTTTAAGACATGTAGTAATTGTTTAGTATCAGGGTTATGCACGTTATTGGGCAAAATTCGGTCTCATTTCTGAATATTTGAAAGTTTTATACCTATCTATATGCTTATACTTAGTTGAACAGTCTTTGAGATCCTTTGTAATGTATTGTGCCTTACAGTTTGGTCATGTTTTTTTTAAACTAGAAGAAGAGACAGAAGGTGAAACAGAAGAGTGTGGCAAAGCAGCACCAAAATTGCTGAAGAACACTATTTTAGTTTTATTGTTGGGATGTTTACATTCAAGTATGTGAAACTTCTGCCCCCACTAAGCCAACCTCAAACTCGTGACTCCTGTTCGGGTGACTAGCGTCAAACCAGAGGCGGGGAGGCTTGGTCCCACGTCACTTACAGAAGTAGTAGAGTTTTAGAAACATGAAGAAGAAGAAAGAGAGTGGACAATAAGATATAGATAAGAAGAATATTGGCGAGGAGTACCTGACTCGCGTCCTAAGGCTAGGCGCACATGAGCTTGAAAGTAATCGGGACGCCGAGATAGTTATCAATCCAATCTTTTTGATACCTATCGGAGTTTCAGCGCACATAAGATAGAGTTTAAGCGCGCGTCATTTCAAACCTATCTTTTTGATAGTTATTTTCCATGTTGGGGACTGGCTTCACTCTATGTTGTTTCTCCTACGAGATGGATCATAAACAAGTGCAAGTTTTTTTGCAAACGAAAGTAGTGTTTTCATTCTTAGTGTACAAATACATTAGTGAAAGGGAAAGTAAAAGAAGAAGATATTGGATTTACCCATTTAATAATGAGAGATATTTAAAAGCTGCGTTCAAGACTGTTTTTATTGATTTAAGGGAAGATGAACAAAAACTCTTTAATTATTTTCGAATGTCTACTCAATCTTTTGATGAATTTTGTTTTATAATTTTGTTTGGAAATCTAAAATCATGTTTGTGCAGATTTCGTCCCAAGCCGATAGCTTTTTTACCCTGTCTTTATACTCTTTGCTTCGCACATCCCATATTGTCCTTTGTTGTTTAATTTCCTCTATAAACAATTTTACATCCACGTCCAAATCTTAACTCTCAATGGCTGATAGATTTAATTATTAAATATATATATATATATATATATATATATATATATATGTTATTAAATAAAACGGTTAGTAACTATTAAAGATTATTATTTAAAACTATAAATCTTCATTAATATTAATAACAAATTATCAACCTAATGAATAATAATGTTACACATTGATGTCAATTGGTGATTCAATCATATTTAAAGCTAAACATATAAATAATATGAAATTAGTAATTATATTATCGAAAACTTACCTGATAAAATGGCACAGATAGAAAGTAAGCTGCGGTGCATGTGCACTGTCCCATTAGCAACCGTGTAGCCTACTTGTGGAACGCTGGCGATGGAATTGACGCCAAGATAGGAGGAGAACCTGCGTCAGTCCAGATACCTATCGAGATATGCCGAGCTATCCGATAGCTATCGGCGTCCCATGTGCGTTGCCCCATTCCTCCCAATGTACTTCTGCCTATCCGCTTGAAAACTATCTCGGCGTCCTGATTACTTTCAAGCTCGGGCCTAACATAGTCTACCCTAGCATATGAAACCACTATCCCCACAAAATATTTCCTAAATCCATATACCCGGAGGACAGAACCTCCGTGGGCTAAATACACGGCTCGTTGTACCATTTTTGGCTATTATGCCCCGATGCCCAAAATCGTCGCATGCCGGTACAGCTTGCCTCGTCCTTCAGCACCGGGTCCTTACAAAAAGAAAACATAACAACATACAATCATGTAAACTAGTGCAAACTAAACGGAGGGTTTAACTAATAAACTTCACCATCTACCATAACTTTCCACATAGAATTAAACATTTACACACTTTACAGAAATTAACAAAACGGTTTTACTCCTTAATATAAAGTCTACTATAATAATTTATATAACGTTTATTTTATTTTCACAATTCGTAAACAGTAAACACAATTCAAGGCTTGCATTTTTATAGATAACTACATTATTCCTACTCTATAGGAAGAACCGTGAGACATCTCTTGTAACAAACCACAACATGGACTCAGTGCGTAGAAATATGTGTTTTATAAACGTAGTCATTTACAAAACTCTGTGGGCCAAGTATATAAAGCCTATCATTATTCAAACTGTGGTGAAAGTGGGCTTGGCTTGCACTTAGGGGCAGAACTGTAGTGCCAGATTAAAGAAACTTTAATGCCACCAAATGAATGACTTTCACGATCACTTGACAGATTATGGTAAGGGGTGTAATTACCTACACATGATAGCTTTCTCAGGAATTTTAAATCAAACTAATTTACTAATTTCGGATTATTTAGGCAATTTATTATTGTGAAAAAATTTTTTTAACACAGTGTTAGAATAGTTTATTACAAAATCAAAATATTACAATTGGGGTTAACTAGTCTTAAAAGTAACACTAGGTAATTAATAGCTCTAGATGTATGTGTAGACTGTATATATAGTATGTTAGTATGTACGCTGTAGAAATAACAGAATCAATAATATAATAGTATTCTCTAAAAAACTAACAATTACAACATTAACAGTAGCATATATCCAATAATAACCGTAGGGGCTTTAAAAGTGCAAATAATAGAACGAGCTACTAGACTAATGCTTTATTATTTCTTAAAGTAAATGTTTTATGAAAAATAATCTTTTAGTCAGTAGAAATTATGGTTTGCCAATTTTACGTAAGAACCATTATTGAAGCCCTTTTTTTTGGTTATTCTACCTTTTATACTTTGAAAGACGCAAAGTTCCAATACAGCGCGTTCCCCGCGATGTTCCCCCTCTTCCTCTGCTATATGTTGACCATGTGAGGGGCCGACGACTTACGTTTTTACAACAATAATCTAAAATAAAGTTGTGTTAAGCTTTCAGTGCATGATCAACCTCATTTAGATCCTGGACTATACGTATAAGCAGAATACCTAAAGAAAGAACCAAAATACATAACAATGCCTTTAGACGTAAATACTGTATAAAAAAAAATACAAATTAGAAGAATAACATGTGATCAACCATATGATTATTAACATATGGTAAGACAGTAAATGAAGGTGGGACTAAGACCTCATACAGAAAACCGTTTTGTAAAGGACGGAGGGCGTCATGATATTATTCCTACCCGAAGGACAGCTTTGATGCATAAAGTTCATAATGAGGTATTTAACAGTTACACCATTTGTGGAAAGGAAGAGCAGATGGGGCTCAGAAGAACTAGGAAGAGATTCTGGTACTAGAAGTGGGAGTCTAATAGGATCAAGATGACGAGAGGGTGGGAGAGGTATCCTGAAGCTGGCTGGAGAAGAATTGAAAGTAATAACTATGTAGACGAATATAATAAGTACAAAATATCACATAAAGTAATAAACAGCATCAGATATTACACTGACTATAAAAATATAAGTAATTAAAGTATATAAGAGACCTCTAGAATCAAACTGCACTTTCTCCCACACATCTAATTATTCAGAACAGTCAAAAAAACCTTTGAAGAATTTATTAAAGAACTTAGATTTAATATTTTTGTTGGCTCTGCATAAATATTTTGGTGTGAATATATTATTCAGCAATATTTCTCCCACAAACTGAATGCAGAAACATGTCCATCACGAAATGTCCTACAAAATTCATTTATAATCTCAATTTTAACAAAATTGAAAAAAGTGCTCTTTGACTCTATAGGACTCATATATGCACTCGCCTACTAAGCAGTTTATATGCTTTAGATAATTAACAATATTTTTCAATGTTTAGGAATACTCTAATACAGGTTGAACTTTTGGTTTTAACAAAAACCACCAAAGTAAATAAAACTGTTTAAGTGGTAACGATTATTTCAAACCCGTCACCTCCTTCAAGATAAGAATGTAAAATAAACACTTTGTTTATAAATAGCAGTTGAATGACAACATCCCCTCCTCGCAGGTGAGGCGGGAGAACAGAGTGGGGAAGTGTCTAGTACGCGTGTGCGTCGGTTCTATCAGTGTTTGCCATGCGGTCTTAAGTCGTGCGTCTGTGTTGTGTCAGTTTGTCAGCTGGTAGCTGCCGTGTCAGTGTTGTGTCTAGTATCAACAATCTCCAGGTCATTTTGTGCAATAATTAACCGGTAACCGTTGCAACAAAAATAATAAGTAGGTGGTCGGATCTTAATTTCAGAAGCGTTTTGGTGCCCAAACTAAACGTTAAATTACTCAATTTTAAATTAGTAAATATTGCATTACAAAATTTAGTTTTGTTAGTAGTTATTGGAAACTATTTTCCCTTTGTTGTATATGATAGAACAAATTTTCATAGAACAAAAATAGGACTTATTTCGTAAACTTTATGATAGACATGTTTACAAATTTAATACATAAATTCATTATTGAAAACTAGTCCTAACACGTTTGAAAAATCTCACACGAAATTTTCCAAATGGTAGTTCTTGATATTATGCTGCATAGACTATAACTACAAAACAATATTTTATGTAGTCTTATTAACTTATTAACAGTAATTATACCTTCAAATTACGTAGTTTTATATAAGTTAGAACCGAAACAACTAACTGAAAAGTAAATTAACTATTATTATTTAATGTATAACTATCAAATTAATATAAACTTTTGAGGCATATTATTTCGTATAAATCATTCCGTCACAGTTTTGTCTTAAAATTAGTAGGCTTACACATGCTTCTACTAGTACAAATAAGTATCGAAATAAACTACGAGAAATATATAAAAATAATAATAATTACTCACTTTACACTATTATCTAGGAAATTATAGAAATAATTTTCTCAATTTAGTCATAAAATGAAGTTGCAAAATCTATAAAAGATTGCGTGTTACTAAAAGATATATTATTCCAGAAATAAATGTTAAAAATGAAACAAAATTCCTATCACATCATAGAATCAAAACTGTTACTGATGCTGTGTTTTAAAATTACTCCAAACATGTTTTTCATAAAATTTGCTCTACTTTAATAAAATGTTTCTGAGATTATTCAGTCAAATGTATTTAATTTACAATAATAAGAATTGAATCATTTGAAATTTTTTTTTAGAAATGTTTAGTAAAATTAAAATTTGTTAAAGTCACATTAATTTTTTATTTTATTATGCTGAGAATGTTTATTCAAAACCATTTCTAGCGTTGTTAATCGATGTTTTTCAAATGTTATCAACAGCATCCTCTCCAATATCGAAGAGGGGATTTTTATATACTTCAGATAACATATAACGTGATGGGTAGTATACATTTCAGATAACATGATGGGTAGTATTTTCCAGGGATCAAAATTTTCGTAATCCAAATTCACATTTTCAGAAACTGTTACCGAGTAATAGAACATGTAAAGGAAAAATTATTTAGTACTCCTGCTTAACTTATGGAGAAACAGGTAACGCTGGGTCAGTGGAATTTAATCAATCATCTTAATTGCATACTATAAAAGATATTTAAACGTGAAGATTTACATAAATCACAGATTAAATATATTAAGAATTAATGCCTAGGTAGGGCAGGACCATCTGTGGGTTATCGCTGTAAATACTGACATTGAGAGGTTATCTAATCTCCAGTGTTGGGCTTACGTTCGGTTAATGTCAACTGTAAGGACCTTGGGTCGGTCATACCTGGGTGGGCTGTAACTTTTTGAACACTCGAACCTCTCATAACATATTGCTAAATTTATGTCTGTTAAGACCAAAACACTTGAACGTCGCAGCTGATTTAGTGACGCTAGCAAGTTTGCTAAACGTTGTCTCCATCTTCTATTAGGCCAACCTAACCTAAAACATTATTGAAACTGTTTCATTTCGTGAGAATATGATGGTTTAAATTATAATTGTGTTGCTGAGTTTCGACCTACACTTATTATCTACAATTAAACTTAGTTATAATTATTAACGAGACAACAAAGCTTGTATTAATCTTTGTTTTAGACCAAAAAAACCTTGTGTTTAAAATTATAATGATAAAATAACAAAAGCTCTATTTAAGCCAAAATCTTAAAAAAAAGTTCAACTTAATGAAATTGGCCGACTATGTAAAACACATTTTGTAAGCTATGATTTAAATTACATCTAAACTAAACTTTAAAAGTTCCTTTAATCATTTTATTTCACAACAGGGCTATTTAAAGAAGAATAACATTTGTCTATGGGGGTTAGTTGGTAATTAATTAATATGGGGGGAAAATATATTTTTGCTATTATCTTTTTGGCGTATCGGTGATGTAGGCTGTACTTTGTTCCTTAAATGTTGTACGGTTCCTCAAAGTGTCCAACCTGATGATATTTTGGGTTTCTCTAATTAGCCCACTCCCCCATTTCGTTTGCATTAATGAATACTCTTTTTATGACGAAGTAGAAATTATAAGATATCTATATAAGATATATGTGTAAATGTTGAAGAGCGGTATTGTTATCAAAACTGAATTTTCCAATTCTGTTGATTTTCCCAAGTCTTTCTTAGCCAAGGCAGAGCTGCCCACTTCCACCAAACTGAATCTATTACAAGCCCTTCAAAATATCGGGATTTTTACTTCATGTTTATCTTGTTTTGTCCATCTCGGATGTCTTCACTCTGAAACTTTGTTGTGAATGTAGGCTTACTTTGAGATTGTCAAGGACGTCCATATTGTCCACCAGATCCATTGTTTTTTAGGTAAAATGTCATATTGTGGCGACTCTTAGCATTATATTAGTTGACATTAGGTAATTCTATTACCTAATTTTCTGCTAAATGTTTCTTCTTATGTGTTGATGCACTTATTTTGATGTTTTAATTGGGACGGCCAGTTCAAGGATAAGAAATCTTTTGCAGGGGTCCGAATTTTATTCGGGAGGAGGGAAGGTTTATTACCGTAGAAGAAGCCAGTAATTGGGGAAATTACGTTTTGAGAAATAAAGCATGATTGAACTTGTTTTAAGACAAACAGAAAAATGTTATTTTCAGCCATATGACGACCCACGCCGATCGTACTTTTTAGTTTCTTGTTTGTACAGGAAAATCATTGATTGGAATTCTGACCCCCTGACTCATCCGTCGGTTACTGTCCTGTACTTTGATAACTCTGACTGTTCCTGAGCTTGGGGAAGCTATATTAGCGGTTTCTGTATTTTATGCGTAGTGTACTATCAGTGAGCAGACTAGAAAATTTTAACTGACGTTAGAATGACAATGGATTTATATTTTTTCTATAAAGGATTAAGAATATCAAAGTTTATAACAATTATATTATGTATAAATTTCGAAGATTTTAACAAAAAAAAAGAAAGCTCAAACATCACATGTAAAGGACTTTTTCCAGTACAAAATTTTCAAAGTATTTCGCTGATGGGATTGCCTCGGCACAATGCGCTAACCTAACCCAACAACAAATAAATAACTCATTGAACCCGACAGCCAATAAGCGTTCAAGGTTCCCCTGGCCTGAATGCTAACTGTGTGATATATTCTGTCGCTTGGCGATAAACCGCTGAGCGTGCTGGACGTAAGATATGGACGAATGGTAAACTGTGTGAACACTGCAATTAGCTAAGAGCAAGTTGTGATTATAAAATGGACTGTATTGATGGACAATACTTATGTACAGTATTCTATGAACAGTTCAAATAACGACAAAACATACCCACGCACACTTAAAACAAATTACAATGTCGGTAATTTATCGTCAGTTCCATACAGTTTTCGGCATTGATCATACAATATTGTAACATCAGCAGTGATTGTAAATAAATCGTTTCTAATATCGACTATAAAGGGATTTCCCGTTTGTAGTAATTTTAAAATTAGAAAGGTAGTCTGCCATTAAAGATAAAAGAGCCTTGGGAGTTTTCGATGCTTTAGCAAATACAGGGACTGACGGTTTCCATGGCAACAAGGATCGCCAACATGTTATGTTTCTCGCTGTACTTGTAATACACTTCCTACTCTTCGGCCTTCTTCTATGAGAGAAGTGAAGTTGGGAATATGGTGTGCTGAATTGGTGTCAAATACGTTTCTAATTTTAATTGGACTACAGAATTCTAGTTCGTCTGGGCCAATAAATCTCATAGCTAACGAATACTAGAGACTAAAAAATCCAGGAATCTTAGTCTTTATGCGATGATTTTATAAAAACACTTAACAACAAATGGCACTGTTTACCCTGTTTAACAAAAAAATAAATGGAAATATTCTGGTGACAAATCAAAAATTGTAAACATTTGCGTTTTTTCTTTTGTAATTTTGTGTCTATAATTCTAAATTACATTAGGAAGAACACAATTAAATTAATACTCAACATTTCTAGATTATTCGGAAAATCAAAAGTAAGACATTACTCATAAGACAGAAAATATTTTTAAAACAAAATACGTAATTGGGATTAAGAAAACTGTTCTGAATCATATGTTTACGACTTCTTTCGTAGTTTTTGAGTTGATATTACATTTACAAAATTCAATTATTTTTCATCAGTATTTTAAAGTTTAAAGTCATTTTTACCGGTTATTTTCTAGATAGCATTATCTAACATGACCTCATTTGTTTCTTGAGCTACATTAAATTAAATTGTACATAATTAGGTGTTTGTCACTTGAAAAAAAAAACATTTTTATGACAAGTCTCAAATTTTGACCTTATGGACGTTTACACCTTAGATCAAGACCCAACAATATTCAGTTAGACTCCGAAAGTTTTTTAAAACATTTTACATTTGCTCTAACAATTTAAACTCTAAAACTCTGTAAAAGTGAATGTGTTGGTTATACTTGTATGAAGGTCACTTCAAGTCCAAAGATTAGCTCCTTAGGGTTAGTTCCTTATAACCATGAGACTGTGGAGGTATTTCAACATTTTTATTAAGAGAAACTTTAATTTCTCCTCAAGGATGCGTAATATCTTGAGGCTTTTGTCGTGAGGTTTTTGTAAATAAAAGAAAACGATTTATAATTAAATTGGGATCTCATTAATATATAGATATTAAAAGAAATTAATTAGTTTATAACACTCTAAGACTATTTATGACGTCATATTAAGTGCACAAAAAATAGTGTTCCCTAAGTAAATGATTGTTTACATTTTAATTTCAACCATTTTCTAAAATAATTTTTATTTTTAATGATTTTTCTTCATTTAAACATCACTTACTTTTATTAATTTTAACCTTAGCAAACATTTATGAATAATGATTTTATGTTAACATTTCAAACATTTTGTTTATATTAAACAAATTTATATACATTGTAACGAAATATTACACTAGACCAACCTGAAACAAGATATTTTTCTTAATTATTCAAAACTTTGATTCCATTATTTTTATGATGACAATTAAAATGCCTATTTCACGAAAATAAATTCTAATTAAATAAAATTAGTTTTAAACATGATCAATTGTTTTGTGATAAAATCATAGTAAATTTGTAAGTAAATATCGTGCTTAGTTTTATTAGAAAGACATTAACATCTATCATTGCCTATATTTCTTTAACTGCTTGAATTAAACAATTGCTTGATTTATTTAATGTTTGTCGTTATTAATCGGCAGCCATTTAAAATTGTTTTCTCGAATTGTCTCCCGACTGTCATTCCTGAAGTAAAAGTAAAGAGAATAATAAATACCAAAAACAAAATTTGTTATTATTAGATTATACTAGTTATTTACCTTATTTACATCTATAAATTTAAAACGGTAAAAAATAAAACAGTTGACTCTAATTCTCACTACAGATTATTTAATTGAAAAAACAGTAGTTTATTAAGAGAGACTAGTTTCGACGTCCCTTCTTCAATGCTTGACTACTACCATTGTAGGAGTAGTAGCCAAGCATTGATGAAGGGGACATCGTCGTCGAAACTAGTCTGTTGGTTTTAATAAACTACAGTAAACTCCCGATTATCCTTTGGGCAGATTAACCGGTTTGCGGATTATCCGGGGTCTGCCATTGTTTTACAAATATCCAATTTTTATTCCAATCAGACTACCAAACGGTGAATTACGACGTAAATACATATAAGGCTTAATAGAAGTTAAGATGAAGGGAATATATATGTAAATATGTAAGTACTAATTTTTACATTGAAAGGGAAGCATCCCGACGCGGGCCAGCGAAATAAAAGGGGCGAGCAGACTACTGTATATAAGAGACAATGACAAAATACTTGGACGCCCAAAAACCTAATGTGTATCATAAGATTGTAAACAAATGTCAGCTAATCTCGGCTATAAATAGTCTAGGACGTGACATATGCATTATCCATGTCTGTCATATACATTATCGATCTTTATGGCTTTGTGACACACGTGACAAAAGTAGACACTGTGCGACAAAATGGTTCTCAAGACACTTAGATCGCACATTAAAGCTAAATCAATGCTCACAAAAATACAGACGAAAGTGACAGATTTTTTTGTTAAAAAGTGAAAGTATTATGTGTAAAGTAAATTACATATGTACATACATACTTTCTTTTGACACTTACTTATGTACGTATTGTAAATAGTTAGACATTTAAATGTACATGTTATAATCCGTCAAATACATCGACATTTTAAATTATTTTCTATATTTATTTTGTCCTCTGAAGATTATTTGTGAATTGCATTAACAGGGGTCATTATTTGTGTAACTTATGGTATAATAATCTATTATCGATCGTTTTGCATATTCTTTGTTCATAGCGGATTATCCGGGAATTCGTTATCCGGCGTTGCCGGGCCACCCTATTCCACGGATAATCGGGAGTTTACTGTAGTGTGTTTGTTTTAATTAACTAATGTATAGTAAAAATTTAGAGTAAACTGTTTTAATTTTTACCGTTGTGAATTGTTCTCAGTAGCTAAGCTCTAATTAACTTGATATAAATTTAATCTTCGTTCTATATTTCTGGTATTGAATGAACCTTCCCTGTATTCCGCGAGAAGCTTTCAGTCTCATATTTTCTAACAACTCCCCTTTTATTTGTTGTATTCACATTTTGAAATATACCGTATCTGTTACTAGCTAAATATATTAATACGTCAGTATTATGACGGATGCTAGTTATCAGCGTTTTCTTGGAAAATTAAACATCTGACGTCACGGAGAGATAATATGAGAAACTGTTCCATATTATATGATAATACACATTGGAATGTGTTCAGTCTTTTTCATTGAAAAATATTGTTAAGTCTTTCATATGTTTTAGTCCGTAATAGCGTTTGATGAAACATGGTTTAGTGGATGGTTTCTTGGTTTAGGTTCATCGTTCGATAACCTATCGTCAAAGACAGTATTAATAATTAATTTTAAGTATTCGTGCTGTTAACGTTTCAATAAATAAAGCTCTTCTTATGGAACGATCTTTTATTTCTCTTAAAAATAATAATAATTAATTAAAATTTAAATAGCTTATTGAAAAATATCTACTACACATGTTTGTACTACTTGTCAAACTATAATAGTTTTACACTTCTACCAATCACAGAAAAAAATTGCTTCAGTATTTCCCCCTCTCTATTAAGAATGATATTAAGAAATACAATTTTAGGAAATATTTTTTGTACTTCCTTGTTAAAATAATCTACTTCAAATCTTTCTGAACAGGTATTGTGGGTATTGTAATATTTTTTACTATTGTTTAAATGTAAGAATAACTATTTCATTCTCAATGAAATGAAATAAATATCTAACGTTATTTTATAAACTTATTTTTTACATGTAGCATCGGCTATTGTCAAGAGATTTTGAAATCAGCTTCCAGTTAATAATTTGAATAATGAAATGGTTAACAATCTAAACAAAGATCACATAAGACAGCAGTCCATGTACTCAATAAATGTGTTAGTAGAGAATTAAACTAACGTTTATCTTAAAGACGATCAGTTTTGATAACATTTACTGAATAATTCAGGGAAATTAAGATAGTCGTGAAGCACAAGATAATGTTGGCATTGTTTCCGGTGAATGTGAACAGTAATCATTAGGAAGTGAAAGGTGGTGGTGAAATTGCAAGTGATTGTGAGTTAATATGTGTTGATTGTACTGCGAGTAACTTTTTTTTAATCAGTGTTACCAACATGGGAAAAAGTAGCAGTAAATTGAAGAAAAAAGACAGGAGCCAGAGTAAGTTCTTTTTTAAATATGTATATACCCTTACTTATTTAATAATTTGTTACGATTAATTTTAGTTAGCCTAATACAAAGTCACAAAACAATGTTGAATTTATTTACTATTGATGACTGAATTGAAACAAATTGGATTGACATTTTAAACGTTTTTGATATTTTAGGTTATAAATTTATATATAACTTTTAAATAAATAAAAATATCAATACAATGAAAATATTTGTATTACTAACAAGATTTGAAAGAATAATTGTTTTATAGTTTACTAGTTCTTAAACAAAAAACAACTACATTATATTATACAGTTTGGAATCACATTGTGTTCTTAGCCTTATATTATATGCATACATTTTTTTCCAATTCAGTTTTATTGTAGTGGTAGTGAAAGTGTGAAATTAAATTCAATTAAAAAACTTAATGTAAGTAAGTTTAATGTAATTAATGATATAAACAATAATTTAATAACTATTATATCTATATTATTATAAATATCAGAAAAAACCGAAGGTAATTCTCACAGATTCATTTGCATGTTTTTTTAAGAATGAAACTAACATCTTGTTAAATTTACATTATTAAAATTTACCTTGGACGGTGGAGTATTGTAATATACTCATATGGAACACTCGACTACTGTAAAACGTAAAGATTCCGGGTTCGATTCCCGATAGTAATAAAGAACTTTTAGTTGTCTTTTTAATCCATACGTAGACTCAGCTTGTAAAAACGTGTATCTAGGGTGATAATGAGTTGTTTAAGCATACTGCTTCCTTTAAATAAGCCTCCAAAGTAAGACCAAGTACCTCCTATACTTATTCATAGAGGGGTAATATATATAGCGTTGTTATTATTAAATATCAGGTTGAACATTAGCGTGTTTCTCTGCTCGATTAAGACAAAGAGAAAATATTGTTTGCTTTCTTTTTTTCAGAAATTACCAGTGTCTTTACCAGTGTGAATATTACCGCTTATTATACATATATCCTTTAAAGAATAGGTAGTGTTTCAGAATAACAAACATGTCTAAAGGTAGTATAAGAAGTAATACAGGATTGTATCATTTATTGTATGTCAACGTTTTAACAGAAATGTATACAGATAATATCTATTAGTACATGGTGGACATTTCTGTTATGTGTTGATTAACTTCAAAAGCTTGTATTAAATCAGATAACTCTGAAGATCGTTACAATTTCTGAAATATTTATTAGTTTTTAGTTCTCTTAATAATGTTCTGGTTTTGGGTGGTTTTTTTTTTAATAGCGTTTTACCACATTGGTTCTGAGGTTGAAGTATTCTGAAATTTATAATTCAGGTAAAGATAATACTTGACCAAACACTATTCATACTGTAATATATGTTACAGATAATTCTAAACAATAAATAGGATAAAATCAAATAAAAACATACACTAAACTCACAAATTATTCATTTATTTACTCATACGCGTTTCAATGACCAAGTCTTCATCATCAATGACTGTTACCACTACAAACTCTAACTTACAACTAGGGTGAAAGTAAGGATATACTTCCGTATTTATACAGTAGGCGTTTCCACGCCCACTTGTCAAAACAACAGTTACTAACCCTACTTAAAACATGATACAACAAATAGAAATTTTGTACCTAACTCAATAATTACAATACAATTTGTAACATACAACATAATTACATATAAACAAAATAGATAATTAATATTACACATTAATAATATGTCAAAATATTTAACCTAAAAGTTACAATAAATTTTATTTTATTATTTTTCCCCCTTTTGTTACGCTAATTACAATAATATAGAATTTGGAATAGGGCCTGACTCGTTGTTTACAATATTATTTTTATTCCTATTAATATACAAAGTTTCCCATGCATCCAATTCACTACACTTAACAACGTTTTTTAACAGAGTTACATCGTCTACTTTAAATTCGTGCTCTTCTTCTAAACAATGCTTCGCCATTGCAGATTTTTCTGGTCTATTATATTTAATGTGGGGAAAATGTTCTTTAGCCCTAGTTTTAATATTTCTTTTTGTTTGGCCTATATATTTCAGAGGACACTCGCTACATTTCAGGCAGTAGATTCCTGACTTTTCTTCATTAGGTATGGCATCTTTATGGTTCCCTAACAACTTCTTTAGGTTATTTGCAATGGCAATTGTAACATTCAAATTACTATATTTTCCTAGAGATTTTCTAATTTTATTAGACAGCGGTGGAGGGTGTGTTATTTTTACCCATTTCCCCCCTTTTAAATCCCTTATTAACGATTTCTCTGATTTCTTATTGTCTTATTTTTCATCTTTTTGTGAATTTCATCTATAAACACATTACTATATCCATTGAACCTTGCTACGCTATAAATGTAATTCAGAATAATTTGTGAGTTTTGTATATGTTTTTATTTGTTTTTAACATAACCTCACAAGCTAAGCTCAAAGAATATTTGTTTATGAAATAGGATATCTGAATGTTATTTTGTTTCAAGTAACATAATACAAAAGGTTTTTAAAACTTATGGTATTTATGGTTTCTGTAAGTATAAATCAACCAGAATTCATAACTACTGGTCAAACTTTGAAACATAACCTCAATATAGCAACACACACAACTGCCTAAAGTAAATGCAGTTTCACCGCATTGCTGCACACGTTACAAATACCTACAAAGTATCCAGTTATCTCAGATCGGTTTGTAAAAATAATAACTTTGTCCAGACAATCGTCACTGCTACCTTGACTTGTGATATTTTATAAACTCGATGTTTATTCACGTAAATTCAGCAGAGTAGACCAAGTGTTTTATTTTTTACAAATTGTTTATGTTATGTTCATGAAGTGTACATGTTTTTATAACCAGATGCTTTATCCAGTACATATCTTTTAATTATAGGTATAACTATAATATAATGTAGTGTAACATAAAGCAATTATTTGTCCTGAACTATTTCATAAAGGATTCTTTGAAATTCCGATAAAACACGATAATTTCCGTTTAAACACTATTTAAAGTTCCCAACACTTTAAATAACCTGTTATTTGTTAGAATGCAAATTTGCGTAACATATGTGCCAAAAAAAATCAAGTTGAATAGTATGGTCAGGTATTACCTAGATAAGTCCATGTGCTAAGGTCTTAATTTCCTTCTATAATGCGTGAAAACTCTTGACACATTGATCCAATGTCAGAACCATGCCACGAGTTGTGTCTAATATTTACTGAATTTAAACTCCATTTTTAGAAGAACTTAAAAGTTGTGCTTAAAGTAAAAGATAGAGAGGAACTTTAACAAATATTTAATTTGTCTATATTAGTATAGCTATAGTAAAAATTAGTACTTTTGATAATTTTCTACTTTTCTGCTAGGATTTATATTTAGAGTATCTTAATTACCTGAGTATATAAAAAGCTCTGACTAATGAAGGCCCTCCGAAACGCGCCAAAGAGCAGTGTGACGACGCGGGAAATGGCAGGTAATTATAACACTCTAAATAAAAATTAGTGTTATCCACTTCCACAAGAATGTAGTAAAAATAATAAGTTTGCATAATAATATATATTCCTGTGCCGAATATAATGTGAATGAAATCAATGTTTTTGGTCCTGACTATAATTGAACACACCCAAAAATGGCACAACTGCTGTTCCGCCTACATAGATGCTTCTCTTTCTTAAGTACTAAGACTGTTATAAAGAATGCCACTGGAGGCAGGTTCTGTATTGAAACTTGGCTGAAATGTTTCGGCCTCTAAAGATTACGTAAATATTGGGGTTTATCAGCAATACATTACTAATGGTTCAACGATTAACAGACAAATTACGAACGCATTAACCAAACTGTTCCTAGTTGTTAGCAGTTATTGGCACAGAGCTCTACGAATACTTTATCGCTTATTTGTACGTGTATAATAATGAATTCCACCAGTAGAAATCATAAACTAGTTAACACCTGTAATTTTTCTTGACCCCACGCGAATGTGTTAAGGTAGTAATGAGTGTGTGATTAATATTCCTTCTCTTTGCCCGCCTTAGCAAAGTATTTCCAACTGACGCTTTGCAAATTATTATTCTTCTGTGTAAAATATAGGCTGTGTTTGCAAACAGGCGCTTACATTTACAGTTACTTTAAGCCTATTCAATTTAAGGAAATACGACGTAGGAAATATGTAATAACCCAATTTGTTCCCTGTCTAAATAAATCAATAAAGAAAGTGCTGTATAGCCTATACCTAAATGTACCTTAGTTTGTTCCGCCTGAACCGATACCTGCTTCGGAACGAATATTTCGTAACTTTACAATATTTTACAAGTCATTGTTCAGTAGCTTACAATATTGACGGACATGATGATTGCAATGCATGGTATCTTAACCTCACATGGTCATTTATTTAAGTATTATTTTACTGTGAAACACTTTGCTTCCGGTTTCTGAAAATGCTTCCAATGTCACTAAAATAATTGCATATTCAACTAAATAATACCAGGGTTTCGTTTTTAAGTCGCTCATCATACACAGGGTGACGTCATTTAAACTAAGGATACACTGTTAGCTGAATGAGATTTCTGTTGGAATTGCTCTAAGAATGCTGATAATGCTCTTTCTCTCTCCCCCCCTCTCTTTTGGCGTGTGCGTGCGTGCGTATGTGTGCGTGTGTGTTTGTGTGAGTGTGTGTTTGTGTGTGTGTGTGTGTGCGTTTGTGTGTGTGTGAGTGTGTGTGTGTGTTGTGTTTCGATGTAATCAGTAAGCATTTGTGCAACCACTATCCGAAAGATGAAGGTAAGACATTAAGTAGAATAATCGTATCTAATAGCGTCCTGAAGCAGTTAAGAATTATTCATAAGGTAGTGTGGGTAGTTCGGTCGGGGATAAATTTAATCTAAGTAGTCTTGCTTTGCTTGACACAATTTTTTACAATCAAATTTCGACTAAAAGTATACAAAAACATATCCATACGCTCGCGCTCAGAAACACACACCCCAAAACGCGCGCGTTCAGACACACACACACACACACACACACACACACACACACACACACACACACACACACACACACATACACACACACACAATCACACACACACACACACACACACACACACACCGATACGTGCGCTCAGACACACACAAATACACACACACACACACACACACACACACACACACACACACACACACACACACACACACACACACCGATACGTGCGCTCAGACACACACAAATACACACACACACACACACACACACACACACAAAAACACACACACACACACACACACACACACACACACACACACACACACACACACACACACACACATGTAAAATTGGTACATGTTAATTTAAACAAAATATAATAGCCCTGTATAAATGCATGGCGTTACTTTAAAATATAATTCAATAATTTTTCTTAGCAAGCATGTAAAAGATTGAAAAACGGCGTATTCCTTAATAGTGTGTGGACTTTGCATTTGTTACCATAAATATTTTTTACATTCCTAATTACTAATCAATCAGTTATTTTAAACATTTTGGGCATATATATATATATATATATATATATATATATATATATATATATATATACACTATATAAGTAATAAAAAAATGTAATTTTTTTTTTCAAATCTGCATTGAAATACTTAAAAGCGTATGTATAATTTTTCTATATAAATATTTTATGATAATCTAAACGAGCCAATAAATTTATACAACATTGGATAGTTGGCTTAAAAAATAATTAAATAGTTTATATATATTTTTTTTGTAGGCTTACGCAAAAAAATCATAGTATCTGGATGTTGCCTTTTCTACCTGTTTTTTTTTTGTTTTAAATATATAATTTAGTAAATAAAGTATGTTTTCTTAGTCATGAGTTAGTAATTTAAGTTGTATAGACTTTTAGAGATGTAGTAGAAGTGTAGTCTTATATAAGGAGATGCTCTTTTTTGAAATTATCATTGAGAGTGGTAATAAGAAAATCTAAAAAGTTATTGTTAATATTTGCCATTTCCTAAGGGAAATAATTTCTTATATTTAACCCTAACGATAAAGGTATAACGGAGACAATGAAGACAAGCGTGCCAGGGGCAGAGTATTTCTAGGTACAGGCTGACAATGAAGCCAAGATACCTTGTGAAAGTCGGAGGGTATTTCCAGAAACAAGGTGACAATAAAGGAAAGGTATTGGGTGAGAAGGGACGCTATTTCTTGTTTTCATTTACCATTTCCGGAAGTGTAAGGCTTGGCTATTGAACGATCACGAATTTTAGAAAAAATAACGAACATAAAGTTACAGTAATACATTGTTTGGTGGGGAATGATCTGTTCTTGGCTTATTAAAAAAACGTGTGTATAGTTATCAAAATATGTACTGATAACAATGATTATTGCGCATGCTCATCAACTTGCTCAATTGAGTATGTTTCATAATTCATTAATCTTTAAACTAACAAAACTTAGTGTCTCTAGTTTTCTTTATGTACTAAGTTTATTGAATAGGAAAATGGAAGAGGCAATGTCTATGTTCTCAAGCGGCCTAGATACGACTCAGTCCATCCTTGGTGAAAATTTTTCAAATAATAATTTTAAAAAAAATAGAAATCCGTTAGCAAGAGGGTTAAGAGCACTAGCTGTGTATAAAGGTGCGAGATGCTGAGACTAGGTTTCTGGGTGACTTGATTTTAGTTGGTAATTTTCCTTTACGTGTTGAATTACAGAATAAAGTCTAAAATAACACCTATCGCTTGAAATATTGGGCAGGTGTATTAAGTGATTTAATTAGGCTTGTGATTACAGAAACTTAGTGAAATAAATTTAGGTTAACACCGAGTTATTATTAGTCAGTCATAATATATAGATTTATTGATGTAATATATCGATTCTAGCTACACATTAATACCTCGTTATTAACAATTTCAGCCAATTTTAAAAATACTTTTAAAAAATACGATTTTTAAAACATTCGTTCCTTTTACAAAGCTAACCCTACCTAGGAAAAAGGAACGGATGTTTTGAAACGCGTCAGCAAGTAAGCAATTACGTATTCACTTAGTTAAGTATTTTTTTATTATAGTTTAATCACTGAATTCAAGATGATTACATCAAGCAACTTCAATTTCAGCGAGTCCTAGGATCAAAATGGCTGAGAACATCATTTATTTAAAACTCCGAGAACGATATTTTACTTTTATGTTTGTTGTTTCTGAAAGTTTTATTTCACAACAAACATCTTTTGTAACGTTGCCCCAGTGGGACCGAGACAGTCATTCGTCATTGAACGTGACATACATTCAACAGACCTGAGATGACATTACATTTTTATGTTTGAACAAAACCTGACGTAATGAATTTTTCACAAGTGGGGATTTGTCATTTAAAAATGATTTAAAAACAAACAAGTTGTCTGAACGACCGCGTGTAAAAAGTCGAATGCGTCCTTGAAGAGATGACAATCGAGAAGATAGGCAGTCAATTAACTTTATTCCAATGATATCACCACCGGAACCAGTATACGGAGCTGACGTTATCGCCTCCCACTTTCGTTGTGCAAGATACGTTGCAAATACCATCGCCTCAACATCGAGTGGGGACTCATTATTATTTCTTTATTAACGTGATTAGTGTCATTTTTAATGACTGAAAATTTTTAAAAAACATCCATATTATTCAAGGTTTACTTAATACTTGGCTATTTGTATAACTTACGTCGTACATTTTTTAGTCGGGTCTAATAATGACGATGTCTACAATAATCTATAAACTCGACGTATGTCGGTGATGAGAGAATGTGTCACTTTCGGAGATTTGAAAATTTACGGAAAAGGTTTAGCTGTTGAGATATTGCAAAAAAATTAAAACTTTTTAAAGGAAAAGAAGCCTAGAAGTTCTTAATATATTTTTTAATAAATTAAGGAATATTTTATTAATTGTTTTACGTTTATATTTTGTAATGGAATTCTTTAGTAAAATAAACAGTTAATATTGAGATCTATTAGTGTAGCAATTTAATCGTACTTTTTAGAGACATTCGATCAGAATGACACTGTTTAGAAATAATTCAGTATAATAAAAGTAAAAAAATAAGTAACATTTACACTTTCGTGACGCAAGTACAGGAAAACCCATGCTATTTTTATAATTTAACTGATAATTACCTTTATAAAGCTCAGAGAGGAAAAGATTTTGTTTGCATTACGTCTTCTATGCATGGTTATAAATGAAATACGTTTTCCCCAATGAGCGAATATTTACCATCGATATTAATATCGACCCAGAATAGTGATGTATAAAAAACAACGAACACTTTTGTGTTTCTGTTATAAAAGCATCTGTTTTTTATATGACAATATTTTATACTTTTTAAATAATAAACTTCAATTTAATAATTTACCTAAATTTGCTAAAAACTATAATTAACATTAGTAGCTATAGATTTATATTCATAATTATTATGTATTAATCGACAGTCTATCAATACAAATACGTAGAACATACTCAGATTTTTAACTTTAAAGTGGGAAGCTGGTTGAATAAAACTATAATATAAGTTTGAAAAAGAACTGAAACTTTTAATTAAAACTGATAACAAAATCATACGTATGCCTAAGTGTACGAGTATATCTTGAAAAATATATGAAAATTAAACAAATACAGTAGGGTTATAAACCACTTCAACTGGTTGCTAACAGTTCATTTGTAGTAAAAGTGAAATTACGTACAATAAATACAGAAGAAAACATCGGAAATTAAAAATTAATGTACAATAAATATCGATCACTTTCACCATCTAAGGCAAAAACGACATTGAGTTGAAAACACCGAGTACGATCTCGTATATATAAGCCCATACCAAATTACGAGGTTTCCATATTAAAATTCCTAAGGGAAACATTTATGCTAAAGGAAATACTAAAGCCTAGTAAACTATTTCACTTGGTGGCTATTGCTGCTACGTGCACAGATTTCGCATCATTGCGTTTATGTGCCATTATACCTTGCCTATTGCATTGTGCTTGGCGTAACCTTTACTGGAACTACACTACTGTCAGGCAGCGTTGCATTGCTGGCCTCCTCCATACTTGGGTAGGCCCATATTACGCAGAAGCTGTCTTTGCTTTCCTTTACTGTCATTTGTTGAGGATGGAAAGTGTAAGCTACAATTAATATAATACAATGTATTCCTTCGGTTCTCCTGATCCACGTCATATAGCCTATGCAGAATGTGATTTTAAAATATATTACATTTCTTTAGTGACACTATTTTCTACCAGTAAACGATTAAATAGTTTGAAGATTATTAAACATAAAATCATATAATAACAATCAAACGTCCAAATTACCTTCCTCGCAGAATTTGTTCAAATTTTTTTTTCATAAGCTTTACTTTTTTGTAGTATTAAAGTACTTCATCTGATTTTATATATGTTTATATATATATAAACACACACTCACACACACACACACACACTCTCTCTCTCTCTCTCTCTCTCTCTCTCTCTCTCTCTCTCTCTCTCTCACACACACACACACACACACACACACACATATGAAAATATTTCAAAAACCAGAATACTTTTAATGCATATATTATTCAAAGCTTTTCGCCGATAAAACAGTACCAGCATCTTCAGGAAAATAATTATCTAACAAAATATTTTTACAAAAATTAAATTCTTGAATTAAGAATTTAATTTCTGTAGAAATATTTTGTTAGATAATTATTTTCCTGAAGATGCTGGTACTGTTTTATCGGCGAAAAGCTTTGAATAATATATGCATTAAAAGCGTTCTGGTATTTGAAATATTTTTAATTAACTATATTACAAGAAAACATATCACCATATTTAATATATATACACACATATATATATATATATATATATATATATATATATATATATATATATATTAAATGAGATGTTGTAGGTCTATGTATAAGATTATAATAAAATATTTTCTTTTTAGCAGTTTACTTCAATGTTTGTATTTTGTAAGTACTATATTAGTTTAATGTACTGTTAAGAGTTTAAAAAATACTTCGCTTTTATCAAAACAAGGTTCAAATTTAGACTAAATAACATTTTCAGTAACAACTATTGAGTTTTCTATTAAAATATTCATTGTTTTGAAGGAGAGCGCTTGCTAAAATAAAATTCGTTTTAATAAGTATACAAATGTCACATGATTTTAACTGTAAGTCCATTAGTGTTTAGCGTTAGAAAGTTTCTATTCTTGCGGATCGTATTGTAGACGAGTTTGTTAACAACGAGAGCGACTGTTATTAGCTTGTCTTAGCTGTTTTCTTAGCTTGTCTAGAAGGTAACCATCTATGCCATTCTCACAGATGTACTGAAAGCAGGAACTAACGGAGGCGTACAGGAGTGGGAAAACAAGAATACAATGTAACTCCTAGTTTCTACCTAACAAATAAATATCCGTTGGTGGAAATTATACATGTTATCTAACTGCGTCTAACTGATATCCAAAATAACAGATTTTTAACTCCCCACATCACAAGAGTACTGTAGTTTAAAAGATATTCTCTTTAGTTTATGATAGTACAAATGTTAAAAGTTATAATAAGTTAATCAGTATATATACAAATGTTTTCTTGTATATTTATTACAACAAACTCTTCACAGCAAGAATAATTCTCAACCAAACTGCTGCACGTTATTTGTCAACATTCAATGTCAGCGTTATCAAGAGATAGTAAACCTGTTGAGTGACAAAACAAAACTGTCTTACCTTGACAATGAGAGTAATGTTAGAAAATTTTGATTGAAATTATTCTTGTTACAACATGTACTTAGACAACCCATGTATGTTGTTTGTAATAATGTATTTAGGTTTTGCTTTACAACATTATGCAAATTGTTCAGTTAGCTCATTCTTATTCTGTTAAAAAAATATTCTTGCTACTGCTGTATCAAAATAAAACTTGCGAATCATAAAACGTTGCCTGAGGAGTAAATACAAAATCAACGTTTATTCGTATATATGAATTCTATTGAAACGACCTTAAGGCTGATAATTTAAGTAAATTTAGGAATAAACGTTGTGAGACAAGTCCCTGTTGGTCACAAAACATGATTTCGTCAGCTTCTCACTTATTTATGTGTATTTATTACTTGTAAATTATTTTTATCTGATTCAAATATTTATTATTACGTTTTTACAGGGGTTTAATTATTTATAAGACAATATTAAACTAACTATTTATAACAGTTTTTAAACACTGTTTTAATTAGGTCTAATAAGAATTACTGCGTTTTGCTAGTATACACTTAACACGCACAAAAACTGTCACTCTGTTACTAAAGCTTTTACTCCCTTCACTTCATTACAACTGACAGTCTCTTTTTTTTGTAGCCCGTTGGGAAATCGTGTCTGGGTTGCAAACCCGCCCAACCCTCGTGACAGCCATCATCTATAGTTTGATTTAAAGGTGAAGAGGAACGGGTCTGTGGCGAGGTATGGATGAGGTGTTGCTAGTTTGAACGCTGTGACATTGAGCGACAAACTAAAGTGTAATGTATTTGGCAACAAGGTTACTTACCCGGCAGGATGTGGATTCACCATTCGCCCATATGACAACAGCCCCCACCCCTTCTGGCCGAGTCCTATTCTGTTTTAAATCAAACAATAGTAAGCCGTCTTCATCCCCGTAACATTATAACATGCACATGTGGTGAGTATCTTCACAGCGTGAAGGATTCGGAATAGGTTTCCTGTGTACACATTGAAAAAAATCTTGAAAAATGGAAAATCAGTAGATATTAAAATGAAACACTACGGTGCTATGCTCTAAGTGGGATGAAAACCTGGCAAGAACGAAACCCTGAAAGGAAAACCTCCACTTTCGATCATCCAGGTACCCTGAGGCTAGAATATCCTTATGCTAAGAGATAATGAGGGGTATTATCTTAAATGGCCTACCTTGTTAGTGAGACTATGGTGGAAATGATATGCACTTCTTGTTTTTTAATTTATTCTGCACAGACTCAGCATCAATTTTTTAAAAGTACTTTGTCAATTGTTCTAAAAACAGGATGTTGTTCAGTCCTTTCACCTCTAAACTGTAACAAAATATGTAAATTTCATTGTATGCTTGACCATGCGGAACCATTGCAATGTATATAGGAGTAGGTTGTCACTGCTGTCGCCGAATGTTTCTCCTCTTGTGTCTGACACGATAATCTATGTACCGACATACGTCATTCTTTCTTTTAGACGGTTCTAAAAATAGATTTTATCCGTATAATTCTGCGTATCCTAATGATATATTTTTACACCAAGCCCTTCTAATCACACTTTTTTATATCTACTGAAATTTAGTTTCAAATTGGCTTAAGGGACCTTGTTAAACTCTTAAATAAAATCTCTACCTAACCTAACGTGAAAACAAACCCATGTTATATAAATTATTCTATGTAATTAATTAGTACACATTTTACATTGAAAATTTATAACTGTCTCAAGGTCAAACATAAATGCTAAACTAGCAAACATTCTTTCCATTATACGAAGAATGCATGACTTCTGTTTACAGTCTCATTATGAATGAATCCCATTCTATATTTCTAAGAAGGTCACAATCTCCACTATGTCAGATAGGGAGACTACTGTGGACATTTCTTATCAATGAAACACTTCCGCCGCACCGTAATATAATGAAGCCATTGAAAAATGATTTAATCAAAAGATAGCATAGAGTGTTGAGAAAGGAAGACATGGTTGGTTGGATGTTGTTTATGGAATAAGAAATCTGTTTATTGAAAGTGAAAATAGTTCTAGTACTGGAGTTGTTTATGTATAATAAACTTGTAAGAACAAGAAAACATGGTGCATATAAACAAACTCAAATACAAGAATTATCTTGGACTCATCGCGATACTGAGCTTATTGTTCAGTAAAGTGTCAGCATCTTCAAGATCTTCTGTTCGCATCTGTTGATAATGACCACTCCCCCTAGTTATAGTTTGTCAGTAAGTATGTAGCGAAAATTCTGAAGATGCTGACACTGTGGTCAGCTAAGAGCTTGGAGTTTTATCAGTGTTTCTAAATAATTCATGAAGTAGTTCAATTAAAATATTGCAGAAGGTAGGAAAATATTATATACATTACAATACAAGAGTAATATTGTATTTCAATCTTTTGTTTATTAAACACTGTGCAGTCGAATATAGAGCCGAATATAGTAGTTGATATGTCAGGAGGTTTTAAAATTGTCAATAATTTAATTTTTTGGAAAACTCAGACAGGAATGAAATATTTTTATTTGTGAGATTCGTGTTTTAACAAATATTTAAAAATAGACTGTACTTACACATGGATGTATTTAAACAAGAATCTTTATTTTTGCAAGCCAGCTTTCGGAAGGTCAGGTCTTTAATTTTCAAAATTATGTTTAACATTAATCTATGTTAAAGAACCTCGTACACAGTCAAGTTTAACATATTATTTTATAAAAAAAACTTGCTAGTGAACTATATGTAGATTAATAAATAAATAAATATATATGTATATGTGTGTGTGTGTGTTAATTATTTAATTCTTGTGGGTTTTTCGCTGTCCATTTCTTGTTTAAAAAACTAAATTTGACGGCTTTTCTGAATAAATATCGTGTCAGCTTTTTTTAACAATAAAATCATCAATATGACTAAACCATTGTGTATATGCCTACGTAGTGCTTGTGTTACCTAAAACCACTTCCTATGTTGTTTAGCTTACAATCACATTCCATTGATTTCGGTAAATAATACAGCAGTCACAACAAGTCAAAGTCCACGGGACAGTCACGGACAAAAGCACTTCGCTGTGCGGTGTTGCGTTCGGCCCGCACCGTGGGAGTTCCGTCCTTCGGGTGATTTGTCGTGAGTTGTCTTTAATTAGTTTTTGAGAAAGGACATTTTCTGTTGATACTCGGCAGAACCACTAATGTAGGCGGGAGGCTCTTTGGTCTATTATTGTTAGAGGCATGGAATGGCTTGATTCGTTCGGATGCTGGAAATGTAGTATGCAGTGCTTAGTTCAAATGGAAAAGAACATGAGTTAAAGTTACAGATTTTTAAATTAGCCAACATTTTTTAATTTTATGAAAGTATTTTTTAAAATTTTATATAAATAATTATGTCACTATGTAACCTGACAAGTTTTCTAACAAAATTGTACAGGTTTTGAAAACTGCAAGATTTTTTTTATTATACAAAAAAAGAAATTAGTTAATCCGTTCTTGTTTAGAAAAAAAATATAATTTTTTAATATGACTACTGCCCGGTTATTTTTATGGTCCTTTTAAATAATTATTTAATTTGGTTTTTACTTATATAAGTTTTTAATCAAACATAACACATTGAAAATATTTTTTGTAAAAATAGGTCAACTTAAAAAAAATCGCCACCTAACTATCCAAATTCTGTTTCAAAAGGGTTTATATCGTTAATGGACAATAGAACCGATTTTCAATTAGTATTTTGTATCAATAATTAGCCTCTTCATAATATCATACTTATAAAGTTCAAGTAATGTTTCATGGTCGTAAAAGCGAAAGTATTTCTGAAAAGACCTTGATCTCCAGTGTCTGATGGAAAGACCAGAAATAAAGATGACGCCTTACATGGGCAAACCAGGACCGGTATAGCTTCTTACGGAAATGTGCAATGTCTAGGCCGTTGTGCTATATTTGCTATGGATCCGTTCAGCTACTGCTTCATCCCGTTGAATTGTGTTTTTGCTAAACAACACCGGTTGAAATTTTAATGGTAACTCAATGGTGAAAGGCCCTTGTTCACTGTAAATAGTTTATTCGTTTATCATTGGTCGAGCCAGAAATATCCCAGGATGAATAAAAAAATATTATATAGAAAATAAGTTATGTTTTAATTTTTAAACCAGCTAATTTTGAAAATCAGGTGTTATTAAATTATTTTATATTACTGTATGATATTCTAAAATAATTTATGGTGTCGGAGAAACCGATTACTAAAGGTAACGATTCATTCAATAACACGTACAAAAGTTAGTATTTTATTGTAACAAAAGTTGTTTTTTTTTAAGACTCTCTTCCCGCTTTTATATTGTACCCCATTATATCTGATGAAACGTACATAAATTTTGTTTTTACACTACCCAAGTTTCTTCTGACTGATTTCGCTTTGCCCTTGACTGTCGGAAATAATACAGAAGACAATGGTTGGACATAAATATCTCTGGATCCTTGAAGGCCATCGGGTTGTCATCCTGTAACGATCTCATTAATGTAAAATGCTGAAGACGAATTTGATTGTACCTTACATAATGGTCCTGTTATTGTACGCCTAATTTATGAACTGGTCTATAAAAAGTAATTATATCCGTTAGTGTTCAAAATGGTTCGCTGTGAGAGTTTTGTTTATATAAAAAATAATACTGACCATATATAATTTAATTATTAATTTTATTGCTATTTGTTTTTAATTATTTTTCCAGTTTCAAATAACAGATTATATTATTATAGTGTACCTTTAAATAGTACTTTATATACAGTATAAATACAGTCAAATACAAAACAATATATCAATAAAATTATATATTTTTTTTAAATCCTGAGAGAAATATAAACTGTTACAGTTGATAAAATGAATCCTGCATAAAAAAGAATTTTTTTCAGTTAGAACGAAAACTGGTACCTCTTGTTAGTGAGTCGTACAAAACAATTTTACAGCAGATAATAATTAAAGCCGGAGTGTTGGTGGTCGTAGAAAGTTGTTCGCAGATTTTTCTTATTGAGGGAAAATTGAATATCCAAGTAAGTATTTTATATATTGAAAACTCTTTAGGCGTTGATGTATTTCGACGGTGGTATAGGACTGTGTTTTAGTTTTAATTTTAATTTGTATGTATAATATAGTAAAGTAGTATTAAACTAAAAGCTATCGAAAAGTTATTTATTTCTGAGAAGTCAAAATAATTAGTATTTTAGAATGGTTTATTCATGGGTCACTAGGCTTCTCTTTCCCCATAGCTTTCTCTTCGTCTCTCGCAACCCTCTTCCCCAGATCCACTCCAACCCCCAGAATGTGGCTGCGCCTGGCTCACAGTCCGGCCCCTGCTTCTTCACCGGTTGTCATGTACAGCCGCTGGCTTACATCCGTTTCCCATTTCGACGATGAAATGTAGTCAGCCCTCTTTGAATCAAGCCTTGCTTTGAGTTGTAATACACACATCAATTTAAAACTTCCATTGGGTCAAAAAATGGTTTTACTTAAGTAAAATATTTTGTGAAAAATAATATAAATTACAACAGTTAAAAGGAGAGTTACACTTTTTAAACGTCAGTGTTAAATTATTAAATATTTTACATTTTCTTTAACGTTTACAAAAGAACTCAGAAATACATTCACGAAGCCCGACCAATCTGAATGACTAGGAGCTTTGATTAAGGTGAAAAGTGAAATGTTGAATAAAAGATTAAAAGGATATTTTCAATTATTTAAAGGAAATATCATGTCTTAACCGAATTGCGATTGTATGTAGGTTTAGAAAACTAAACAACTCGGATTTTCGTGCTGTGTACCAAGTTGTAGCCAATTTAAACTTTCGCAAAACCTTTCAATAGAAACGCATCTACGACAATCTGGAAGTAATGAACTGAACTGGTATAGATATTAGATGTTCGACTTTTAAACGACCTTGAAAATTATTTCTCAACTATCAGTAACAAACCATTTGTTATAATGTCTACGTAGCCTAATGAATGACGCACTCTGTGGCCAATTTGCTAACTAACGAATAATTTTTCAATTCAAAGTCGATATTGCAGAATAACATTAAGAATACAGAGGTTTTAGAAATTAAGTGTTTAGGGAACGATGTGCAACAGCGCTTTACGTGTTAGTGTGATTCAACACTTTCTAATTTTTACAACAGGCTTTCCATTCCTAGAAACAAATTTAATAAAGCACAAATTTACAATCCTGTGATGAATTAGAGCCCGTATTGTGAATGAAGGTAAAATTTTATTGGTCAAAATTATTAAGATTATTTTACTCACTATTTTGGGACGGTCGATTGATTCTGGCAAACAATAATTTTGTAGTTTGATTAAAAATTTGGGGTCAGAAAATAATCACAATATAGGTACTTAGATGGTACGTATAGTTGTTTAAAAATCAATTTTTGCAAAAAATGAACATAAAATGATTTTCGACAAACAGACAAAATGTTAAAGATCCTTCCATGGTCCAGATCAAAGTAACACCACTAGAATGGACTAAACATTTTCAATTTTTTTATTTTTATTTGTCAAAACACGTCCAGCGGTTTAATTTTGTTTATGAGGGTTTCATTCCTTCCGGTGTTTAACTTCCAAAAATAAACATATATGTTTTACTCCACCCATATTTGAAAGAGTATTAGCCGACCCTCACGCACACAGACTCGAGCAGCGGCCTCTCGTCTCCCTACACACACTCTACCTAATTATCGATTCCCGAAATTTATTAAATTACAATAAATATAGACGTAAATACAGTTTTGCCACTACTTCCAAGAAATAATATGTAGAAACAAATAATGTCAGTAAAAATTACCTAAATGTAACAGTTTAAAAACCTTTAGCTTCGCAGACAAAGGCCTAGTAGGTGGCTCTTCGGCGGGAGATAAGCAGGTTTGCGCATGAGGGTTTGCGAGGGTGGATTTATCCTCCAAGGCGTTTCAGACTCTGGAAGACCTACAATACTCTAAATTTTACAAAATATCAGAGTAATGTAAATTAGTTAAATTAATGGTATAGATCAGTGTTTTCAAGTGGCATGACTATACTTTTTGTAAATTAAAAAAATATATTATTGAACACGTTAATTGATTGAATATGTGTTCTTCAATTAATTTACATTTTTTTACATATTCCATCGTTAAAGTTTTTGACTTGTATGAGAAAAAAGTCCCAATAGTTAACATATTCTACTCGTATTTAGTAAAATTTAGTTCAAGGCTATTATTTTCAAAATGGTTGACAAGCGAACAGGTGCGTACATGGTAAACATTTACCTTGTTTAATACGCACGACCGTGTGACGATAATGGCGAGAAACGGCCTGCCTACACATTCGGCAGTTATATTTAGACAGATGGCTTTAAAGCCATAACAATTAGTCAGAGCCGCTTCGAAGTCTAATACAAGAGTAGTTCAACGTACTCTGGTTCCTTACCTCAAGCTTGCCTGCATGGTTATGAATTAAATTTATGTTAATTTAAGAATGTGTTTGGGCCTGAATGATTAGAAAATCGTAAGGAGACAAATTTTTCAGTAAGGTTGGGACATTGAATAACCATATATCGAAATATCAATACATCAGAGATCGATTGACGATTTTTCACCGTAATTGTCTTATCCGATTTATCGGAAACATCGATAGTTCGAGGCGATATATTTAAACTTAAAATATAAAGAAACTAAAAACTATTTAAAAATCAAGGGACACAGCGGTTTTTAATTTCAGAATTTTTGATCATGTAAATATTTTGTATTGTTTGGTTTAACCTAGATATCTACAAGTAAATTTAAATTGCGTAAATGCAAATGAAATTGGCAACTTATACACAGTACTTTAATAAACCGTTACGCCGCTGTTATTAAGAGAGGTTATTCTTATAAAATGTGTTAAAAATAAAATAAAGTAAGTTGAGCAAGAACATGTCCCATGTATCATATGTTCCCACTACGTAAGCCTATATGCTGTAGTTCAGAAGTCATTCGGGGAGGGGGGGGGGCTTAAGGGAGTCCTTGGGACAATCCATTTAAAATTTGGAAGGATATTGCAACGCCTGTCTAGTCCCTAAATTAACCAGATAGAAAATATCTGCCAGTTGTTGAACCATTCCAGCAGAGAGGCATTTCTCGAAAGCTGGCGAAGTTTTATCGCCAGAAAGGAGAAGATTAAACCCCAATCATCCAAACGAGCTGAAATTCTTGGGCTCTTTGGGAAGAGAATTTTAGATACAATAATTTTTATTTTGTAAAGAGAAAAAAAAGATTTATGTATTTGTAAATGTAAATTTTATTTCTTAGAAACGTATTTTGTATACAAAAAATCATTTTTTTTTGTTTAGTTACTGATTTTAATTTCCTTACTATCATTACATTTCCCTTTATAATAAATGTTTTTTTTATTATTTTGACCAATATATCGAAACATGTATTTTTTTTAACGAATCTATATACAGCCGAATCTATATATCGATCTTCACTGGCGGTGATATAGATATTTTGTTTTCAATATCCCAACCCTTGGTAGAAGAGAAACTGGGAAAAGCCTATATTACTTACTTTTATTTGATTTTAAATCGATCAGCCAGTATGATGGTGAACATTCGGATTATAAGAAGTATTAAAATATCTGGAAGAGGTCGCTTATCTGAAATAAATCTGATCCCAATAGGGGCTGAGTCTACATGGCACAGTATTTAAACATCATACCAATCAATATCAAATATAAATTTATATTAATACGGATTTGTTTTGCAGAAATTAGACTAATTCTTTATAAACACTGTCCAGTTAGAAAACTTGGTGGACCAGTTATTGTGAAATCGTAGTAACAACAACAAAAAAACTCTAGATGTAAAGTAGGAGACTCATCGCCCAGGTAGGTAGGTCATCACGCGTGAATGTGGGTGTACGTGGTGATACGAGGGTCCTTTAAACTTCTACGAGTTTGCATGACCTATAAGATTTTCATCATGTTATACCACTCTTTATCATTGTTTTCTTATGATGTGGAATCTATTATAGAAAAAATACACGTTTTTGTATTAAAAGTATGTCTTTATTGTTCATGTAAGTATCCCTAAACTATTTTAAAGCGTATATTATCAATAAGTAATAGAATGTCTTGAGAGAATTGTGTATATCAGTTTTCTAATTCATTATTGTAAGACCTATAGATCTATTCCTTTGTTTAAACGAATACACAACTCTTCATGGCACCAATAAAGAGTAGGTATTCACTACAAGTACGCTATTCTGAACACGTGATAGCATGATTCTTCTCTATCCTCTACCCATGGATTCAGTAGTCCTTAGGCGAAAATAAACATAATGTCTAATTCCCCTATACTACAAATAAAATAAAATAAAGGCAGCCTACGTATATTACCTTAACGGTTCGACCCAAGATTTAATCATTCTAAAGGTATAAACTGTTCACAATTCTTCATAAATTATTACAAACATAAAAACTCTCAGAGATTTTATTCTTGTATTATTTTCCATGTTACAATGCACCCAGATTTACTATACGCCCAAAATTCCTTTTCCCATATTTTTAAATTTTGGAGGCAATTTTGACAAGCAGCAACTAACAAGCAGGAAGAATAAGTATAGCCCACAAATTCAAATAAAACATCACAAGTCTGTCATATAAACAAGACCTACTATCTCTAAAATGGTAAAGTTTCCCAAAACATGAATTCAGCCGTAGAAGAACAAAAGACCTACGCATACAGCAAACAGTTACCCGGGAATAAAAAACGCCTGCATAAATTGTTAACGCCTTCATTCCTACTCAATCATTGAAGTTTCCGACACTGCTTTTTACATTTCACATTGAAATCAGCCCAACAATAAAACTAACCGCCATACTCGTATATTTTTGCATTTCGTAATGTTATTGTTCGGACTGGGCCGATTATGTTAAATACCGTGTGGAATTTGTAAATAAAGCGATCAAGGTGGAATTGTTGTTGGATGCCAAGATTGTGGCGGTAGAGCATTGTAATGCCCACACCAAACAGGAATGACCAGTTAATATATTGCTATATACTTATATGGTTTCCCATACATATTCTTCACCTTTGATAAACGTGATACAGGCGATACTAGGTCTTTGCTTTCTCAGGTTGCAATAGATAAACATATTTTCAATTTGTACATAAAGTTAAAAAGGTTCCACGATTTATGTATTCTTACAGGCGATAAAATTAAAAAAAACTGGTTATAGATGATGGTATAAAATTTAAAAAAATAATAATAATTTCTACACTTTCTTCCAAGTATTAGAATTAAGAAAATGTTATAAAATCAACGAGAAAGTGATGACAGAATATTTATTACCAATTTCCGATTAAAACATTTAAAATACAAGTATTTAATAGAAGGGTTATATTTTAACAAGAGATTTTATACTTCGTAAACAGTTACATAATGTTTTTGTTTTACTAAGTTGTAGTAGCTTGTTTAAGTCTCAGTTCGTTAGGTTAAATATATTACACATTATAAGTATGTATTTTCTACGTAGACAACTGTATACCTCATTATTTTCTCTTTGAGATCGAATATAATAAAGTTTTATACATTTTAATTATTTCAATACAATTATTTTAATACATTTATTTAATTATTATAAAAGGTTCTCCAAGCAATTTGATATTTCACCGATATTTTTTCCCTGACAAAATTCCTCGATTTTCTCTTTGTTTATAAATTTGCGTTAACAACACTGTAGGCTTTTTCTTATCGTAAAGAATTATCATGAAACTATTTCAGTCACATGTAGACTCTTGACTGTTGAGAGTTATTTTTGAATAAATTATTCTGTTTGCTGCTTCGTTTTAAATTCGCCTAATACAAATTAATTTATAATCTAAATATATTGAAACCCCCCCCCCCCATATTATCTGTATTTATAATTTTGAGTCTATATAATGTTGGAACTTTCTTTTTTTTAATCAATAAATTGTCGTATTGCATTTTATTGAAGAAAATTAAAACTTTGATCACGCATCAGAGACGTTTTGTCTTGTAAAGACTGGGCATTTTAAATTCTTGACCCTGATATCTCGTTTATATGTAATTTGTAATAAACTGACATTAGTTTTAAATAAGTTAAATAGATTGTATATGACCTGAACGGGTTAATGTCTTTGGAATATTCACAGTTAAGATGAAAACAGGAATCTGAAAGTACATGCATTAAATCTATCTAGCTTAGCTATATAGAAACACAACAAAACGCGTGCTAAAAGTATTAAGTTTTGACTGTTCCATATTATAGTCAAGCTGCAACGTATGATGTTAGGATTGATTTTGTTAAAATAATAAAGCTATGGATAGGTTAGACAAAAGTAAGAAATAAGTGTTCCAACGTAAAGTAACTAGTTGCTGTATTGAAGGAATGACCTGGAAACAAGATGTGTGATGTTAAGGCAAACAAGTTTAGTTTGTTTTTGGGAACCTAATTCCGTTAACTTACGACGTTTTTTCTCGTCATATTGTAACATCGCTGCAATAACATTGAAGAGCTCACGGGTATATGTGCTAACATGACTAGAGATTAGGTCGACTATGATTTATCGACATTGTATTTTAAAAACTTAGTTTTAGCATTTTGGTTACAACCAATTATGTTATGTAAAAAATTCTGAAAACACATCTCGTCATGGTTATTTTAAAAGCATTAGTAGTTAATTAAAAATGTAAAAAACCTTTAATTTAAACGTCCTAAATTCTCCACTCAATCCTACCCTAAAAAAAAGGTCAACTACGATAAGGGTTGATAATGTTTACATATAGGGATTTTTTCATGCACAAGTTTATAGGGAGGTGCTTGTGTAAGGGGCAAACGGTAAGTGTAAAAGTGTAAACCTAGAGCACGCGATGAATACAGAAACAAATATCAAAGTATTCAAATTTAAGTGAGGTTTTCCATAAATAGAGTTCACATTTTATTTTATTATTTATTATTATATTTTAATTTCTTTGTTTTTTGTTTTGCACAAGCCAAGCGCTGTAAATAATAGATAACCTCGAGGCCATTCTATGCATATTAGTACTTAAAGTCTTGTAATTTGGGGTTATAAAAATGATTTCTCTTTGTTATAAAGTTTGTTTGTGTAACCTGTTTGTTCTACACTTAATGCAATCCATAACGCTTCCCTGAACAACCTAGAAGGGGCTTACAACCCCTTGTTATTATATTATTTAGGTTCCATGTTCCTACGTATGTCATGTGTGTTTTCGGTATTCATCCCCCCTTCTAATATTGTAGCCAACGTTTTTGTCTGAATTTTTCTAAATATTGTTTAGTTTATTTCTTTCACGTCAATTTTTTAATAATTGAATTTTATCTTAACTCTTAAACCATACATTTTCAATAATATTACAATATTACGGTCCGACCCTATGTTTTTGTGAATTTACAGAACTTTTAAATCAGACCCCATTTCTAACTTTCAAAGTCTCCTGTAATTTCAAATAAAGATTCGTTAATTTTTAATGAGGGATTTCTATTTGTATAGGCTTTATTTAAATTACATTGGTTGAATATTAGCTTTGTTAAATATACACTTTTAATAAAATATTTTAAATGAATTGAAGTTTAAATAAAAGCCTACTTTGTTAAAAGAAGTATTTATATGATTGTATTTATAATAAGACATACCAACTGGTTTAGTAGTCAGGCTTGTAGAATGAATATAGCGAGTTAGGCCTAAGATGTTTAAACACGTAAACTGCTTACAATATTGTTGAACTGATAGTTTTATTATAAAGCATTATATAAATATTAATTCTTGTAGGGGGAAATTTACACCATTTCAGACAACTAGTCTATTATTGGAACCAGTGCGCGCAGTTAAGGAAACAATCCAACGGAAAAAAATATTTGTACTCAACCTTGTCTTTAAACAAGTAACGAAGTAGTTTAATTTAAAGTTGGTGTTGTAATCATCTTAGTTTCACTGATTGTATAAGTAATCAATCAAAGAACTAAGTGAAAACTATTACTTACTTTGATGACGGGTTTCGAAACCGTATTACCATTGAGGAAACCTAATCTGCTATTGTAGCAGGGCTACCACTTTGAGATTCGTCAGTTAAGCGGTGGTTTCGAAACCCGTCGATACAGTAAGTTAATAGTAAATAATATAATGCCAAGGAGATATAAAACCACTTCTGGGTTGTAGGGAAGGGTTATGGATTGCATCAAGTGCAGAACAAACAGATAAGAAGATCAAACTCTATAACAAAGAGGGATAACAATTATAACCCCAAATTACCAGACCTGAAGTCTTGCTCGCGAGGTTATCTATTCTTTTCAGCACTTGGACTATAAGCAAGATGTAAGTTATGTGTAAAACTAAACAAAAAAAAAGTTTTACTAATAATTTAACAAAATAATTTGTGACTTCTATTTATACATAATATTTATTTTAAAATGATAAATTAACAAATAAAATAAATATTTATTTTTAATTTTATCATTAACATAGTTAATAATATTAATTTTATTAAATATATATATTAATATAATATAATATAATATAATTAAATAATTTTAATTAATATTGAAATATTAATTTATAAATATTAATAAATATATTTATTTAATTTATATTTAACATCTAAAATTTAAATTTATAGGAAATGTTATCACTCGTTTCAATTAGATATGTTTATATTTGCTCCCGTCTTCTACTAGTTTACACTTGTAGTTTTACCCTCTGCCTCTACTCAAGTACTTGTCTATATACTTGTATGTAAAACATTGCCTATTTGTTAACTTTATCAACTCGTAACGTAGTTGTCCTTTTGGTAGTTTAGGGTAGGATTGGGTGGAGACTTTAGGATGTTTAAATTATAGGTTTTTTAAAACGTTTAGGGTAGTGGTGAGAAACCGTGTGTGCTAATTATAATGTAAATGGGCGTTGAGGATGTGTTGTCTGTAGTTTGAAGTGTTTGTACATTTGTATATTTATTTCGAATCGTTCATTTTTATCCAGTCTAATTTTGTTTAACAATATGCAATTAACCTCTTTGTGGAGTAGATACTAACCATTTATTTTGAAAATTGTATGGAGTATTTGTTTATAAATGATTTATTATATTTAGTTTTCGAGTTTGTATTTATTGAGTAAAAGACAGCCTTGGATTCATTTCGGAACTGTTTACAGTTAGCGATACGTCACGACAGTGCTTACTCCTTGAGATGGATAAATTGTTTAACAACAAGCGCTGGAGATTAAATTTAATTTCTGTCTAGACTCTAAATGATGTAATGGCAAAATTGCAGTCTGACCTTGTCAATAACGTGTCAAATATCTCTAACGAAGTTACCGCAATTGAAAAAAAAATTCATTTAACAAAACACACACACACACACACACACACACGTTATTGTATTGTTACTGTACAATAAACTTTCTTTATAAAACCGAGCTATAAGTCATTCTGTTGAAAAAAATTTAGCTACAAAGTTTGGTTCAGTAATAATACTAATTGTAATAAAAATGACTAACGATATCTAAACCGTTGATGCTTGTTGTGAAATTTGGCAACCGTGTTCTGTCCATCAATGGTAAACGTAGGCCTAACTAATATTCTAAGCCTCTTTTCAGCTGGTTAATTCAGGTTAGTAAACCTTATTTTGTTGTTTTTTCAACCGAATATATCACAACAAGATATATTATATCTACACTTTAGCATACTGCTCTATTTTATAAAGAGACCTAGAGTTATGAAGTTTTGTGGTTCTTTTATAAGACAGTTTATTTTCCACAAAGTATTATTTTTACCTTATCCCTTTTCTGTGGCTTTCTCTATTCGCGAATATAATATTTTTACCCTTTTGGCTTTCTCTATTCGCGAATATAATATTTTTACCTTGTCCCTTTTGGCTTTCTCTATTCGCGAATATAATATTTTTACCTTGTCCCTTTTGGCTTTCTCTATTCGCGAATATAATATTTTTACCTTGTCCCTTTTGGCTTTCTCTATTCGCGAATATAATATTTTTACCTTGTCCCTTTTGGCTTTCTCTATTCGCGAATATAATATTTTTACCTTGTCCCTTTTGGCTTTCTCTATTCGCGAATATAATATTTTTACCTTGTCCCTTTTGGCTTTCTCTATTCGCGAATATAATATTTTTACCTTGTCCCTTTTGGCTTTCTCTATTCGCGAATATAATATTTTTACCTTGTCCCTTTTGGCTTTCTCTATTCGCGAATATAATATTTTTACCTTGTCCCTTTTGGCTTTCTCTATTCGCGAATATAATATTTTTACCTTGTCCCTTTTGGCTTTCTCTATTCGCGGATATAATATTTTTTGCACTGTTTTTTAACAAAGATAAATATAAATACCAGAGATGCGTAAGAAAATAAAAATATTGTACCCATATTTCAAATCTAGATTTTATTTTAAAACCAAGAATTGGAGTTGTATTTTAACTGAAACTATACCTTGCTTCGGTATTACAGGATTCTATTCTCAGGCCTTAGAGCGTTGCAGGGCGCTGAATAGATTGATTGTGCTCAAGCGCTCTTCAGATATCGCATCGCAAGTCTGCATCTCGCGAGTCGTCCTTTGTGTGTGGCACGAGCTAGGTCAAGCACTGCTTGCAAATTTCTCTAGCACCTCGGCTGGTTTGTTTGTACAGATTGAAAGAAAACAAACCTATTTTTTTTTCGTCACAGATTAATGTCAAGTGCAAGTGGAATATTTCCCTCTCGTCTCTGGTTTATTCTTATTCTATATATAAGCGATGAATCATTATTATATCTGTCTTAGTGCAAAGCTAAAGCTTGAGAGGTTTCATCCCAGATTATGTTTTGCAATCACCTGTAAAAAGGTAGGTTTATTTCTTTAAGAAGTTTTTATTATACAGGTATAAGTTTATTTCTTTTTTTGCTTTATAGTCTTTTTCGAATAATAGGGAGAAGGCCTATTGCTTCAACCCCCTGCGGGAGGACCCGTACTAAAAGTACGTAGGTTTGGTTGATCCCGGGTATTTTATTTCACCATTTCCCGCCATATCTGGCTAGCGTTCCCCTACCCTCAACCTAGGGAGCACCCAATGGAGGACTACCGCACTTGGTTGATTAGTGAGGACGTAATTAAACTTGTACAAAAATTATTTAAGGACCCACATTTTATGATCAAACTGGGAAGAAAAGTATCACGGGGATTTCTTGAGTTGAATGGACTAAGACAAGGGTGCTGCATCTCTGCGACTATGTTTAAAATAATGTTGACGAAGCACTCCGTAACTGGAAAAAGAAATGCAAGGAGATGGGGTTCCAAATAAACAATTCAGATGTTTTTACATTGCAATTGGCTGATGACTAAGCCATTATAGGTCAAGAGAAAAAAATACTTGGAATACATTACATGAAAAATAAAAGAAGAACACGAAAAAGGAGACCTGCTGTCTCGAAAAAGGAGTAAAAACACTAAACGGATTATGGTGGAACGATGAAATAACAAGAGGACGGAAAAAACTAATACTGTATATGAGTAAAACGCCATTTTTAAGAGTGTCTTGACGTAGGCCTACGTAGCCTTATAGATTTTTAAATATTACTATGAAATATTGTCAAACTGGCCTTAACAAATTATTTATTAAATACATAAGTTAATAATAACTGAGTAAAACGTTAAGAAGACTATAGTATATAACTATGTTTACTCATGAAATGGTGTTTTCTTTAGATATATAGGCTAAGGAATTTAACTTATTGCTAATGTACAGTAATGAGGGTTGCATAACCTATGAGTAAAATTAATACAGCTGAATTAATCAGTCGTAGATTATCATATTATTTATTTAAATGTTCCATATTTCTGAATATATAAGACATTTTATTTGAAACTTATTAAAAATAACCTCCACACAAATTCTAAAAGAAGACTAAACTCCTTTTATCATTAACCTATCGACAATATTTGCTTTCGGAAATCTTGAGGATAATTCGTTGATCTTCGAATTGTTTCATATTCTCGGAGAAATTACTACAGGTTCTATCGACACACCTTTCGCAAATCAATTCGACATATAATGTGCTAACTTCAACTGAAAAAACCGCACATAATAATTTAGATTCTTCTAATTTTATATAATGTTTTGTGAAAGATTCTTTCTAATCCTATATCACTCCTGATATTCATATAAGTTCTACATATGAATCAAGAAATTTCGTAATCAATAAAATAACTCCTATTAAACTTCTGAAATTATGTACTAAGTTCTGAAATAAAACAACAGTTTGAAATATAATACAAATAACTATATTTGTAACAAACCTGGAACTAATTTTACGTTAGTTTACTATAAAAGCATTTGCAAAACATGACGCCATAATTAAATAATATATTTCATGCTCTTGAAACTTCAAACTAATAGTCAGTTCGTATAAACGATTTAATCACTTTGTCATTTTGTTAAACGTATAACGATGTAATTATTCATGATTGATAAAAGATTATTTGAGTTTACAAACGTATTAAGAACAGTACGTATTACCATCGTTAATAATTTTAAAAGATATAAAAAATTTATTTATTTGAAAGAAGCTCTACCAAATACAGTTTGATTAGCTACAGCTTTTAAAATAAAAAATTATACCTTTATTACATAGAAAGAATACAATAACTAGTTTCATTTGTAAAAAAAAGTTATTGTGATTAAAATATTTTTTATAATAGAATCAATTATATTTAAAGGAACTTAAAAAATAACAACTCATAATATTTCTTTAACTCAAAACACAAAAGAACATAAGTCATATGCCCGCTTATTGTTTTAACTCTGTTCTACTTGGTAAGAATTAGACTTCAAGGCATGCATATTAGCCTTCGATGTAGGCTATGTATGATTTATGGCAACCAGCTGAGGTCCCAGCTGTGTTCAGAAATGTATTATTTGAAAGAAAAGGTGGTTATAAATAATTTATCACCGAAATCACTTTTGTTTAAAATTTTGACAGAAGCACAAATTATGCGCAGCCATGCCTTCGCTCGGCCTCGGTAGGAGGAAACAAGTGTTAAACAATGAGGAAAAGAATCTGGGTGTTGGTGGTCGTAAATCTGTAGTGAAAGAATAAAATGCGGAACGGGTAACAACCGGAAGACAAATATATCCTTGGGAGAAATTTGAAATCAGTTATACCTTTCTAATGTTACTGTTCAAATCTTGTTTGGTGTAATGAATAATTCTCTTATATAAACAAATCTAAACCTCAATTTAAAAAGTGATTTCCAACTAAAACATCTAAGCGGATATCAGTTTTTATAAAAAGTTGACTAATTCTGAACAAAAGTTGTGTAAATCTGAATTTTTTTAAATGTATATATGTTACCGAAACAATACTTCCTAAAAAAATAAAGAATATCATAAACTAGAAAAAAGATTGAAATTTAAAGAAACAGACAACTCACCCCAGTTCCCAAAAGCACACAAAACCTTATAAACTTAATAATTCCTTATGAAAAAGAGCAATATGTTGCGCTACATTACTCTCTAGCTTAATCACAATACACTGTTACAAACAATCGGGTAAGATGAGTTTTTTTTAAGAAAAACAAATTTAACATTCATAAGTTAAACTTATGTCTTATCATCACGTACAATAGGTAGTTGCGAAACCGAGGAAAATTGAAGCTACTCCTTCACTGCATCAACCAGTTAGTTTACGCTAGGAAACTATTTTTAGCTTTCTTCTGACCTATCGCGGCCGGATTGTTTGTAACTATATTATCATGTACTATGACATAGTGCTCTCTCTGTATTAAAAAGAAATCTTGACATAATAAATTGTTGTGTTTGTAAAGTGAGATTGTTTTGGAGTAATGAAGTATATAACAGGTGCGTCTAATTGTTGACGTTTGTTAACACCTGTTTCTAGATTGTATTATTAAATAAAAAAAAAATATTATAAAAAAGTCGTGTTTGACCCCGTTGTTGTTCACAGTTACCAAAAGTGTATTTATTTAGTGTTATGCAACTGCTTTACCTAAGCATAAACCCTTTTCTATATTTTGTAGTTCAAAATTTAATTTGTTTAGGTTAGAATATATTTTGTAACATATAGCGCTATTATGATAACAGCATTATATAATACTGGAAAACTAAAAAATTATATTATTTATTTCAAAGTTTGTTTTTTTTTAAACTTGTGTATAGTACATTTTTTATGCATCACGAATATTCATTTCAACCGAAGTTTCACGAATGGACCCGAAGTTTTCACATTAATTGACCCCTATTAACGTTAAAGACATTCCGTCACAATCGTTCATTATCCATTGATATCTCCCACGATAGTAATACCAATAAATCAAATTATGCCGTATTATGATTTTCGTCTTACACACACACGCACGTATGCACACTATCATTAATCATGGTTTGAGTATGGAGCGTCACTAACTGAAGTGAACTACTCTTTTATCTCTGTAATAGAGAGCTATCATCAAATTTGGTTAAAAAATATTTAGCTTAAATTATTCTAGTTTGACAAAACATCAGACAACACTATCTTCAAATAAAACATTGACTTTTTTTGCGTACATTCTCTCATATTTTTTTTAATGGTTTTAAACTTATTGCGGAGCATATAAAAAAAATATGAGATTGAATTATTTGAATGTGACGTCATCACCTAGGTAACCAGTCGTAAGCACTTTAATAATTCTAAGAACAAAGAATTTTGTCCTGAAGACATCTGAATGAAAAACACGGCATTGACAGTGGTTTCGTCTTAACATGAAGATAGGTTGGAGGTTATGTTTTGAAAATTGTCATATCCAGCTAACTATATACTCAGAAACGCCGTATATTGTCTAAGTTAAATGATAGCATATGATTTCATACACAGTGATTACACGTAGGTTACGTTTCTTTCCGTATTAAACGTTAGCAGTGAATTAAAATCCTCGTCTGAGGATCATTATATGCTCTTTTTCGACACGTTCTGGTAAATATCTATTAACTTATAATTATTTGTTTATGACCCTAGATTTTTGTTTATTAATTGGGTACATTTACTACAATCTAATTTCAACAATTTTAAAATACTGTACGTTAAAATAATAATAATAATAACTTTTTTGATTTTGTTTGTTTTGCATTTTATTAGGATTATCCTTCTTTTACAGGAAACATTTAAATATAAAATTACAATCCAAAGAAAATGATAATATTGTAGACTTTGTTCTCTATATGATACATTGCTACGGGCTTCTTATTGTCTTATCAGGTTTTTTTTTATATAAATAGAATTTTATGAAGTTACTCATCTGTAGGTATTCCCTTAACTGTCATATTTAGTTTATATTTAGAAGTTTTACTCTATCACTTATTACCTTACAAAATTAAAATTTGTAATCACACATTCAAACATACAATATCAAGAGCACAGTGGTACAATATATTACAATGAAAATATTGGAAAGACCACCAACACCACAAAAATAATAAATAAAACAAGTTACTTAAGATCAAACCCTTATATATATTTCGATGGCCATGTCATCATCAGAGGGTCTTATTACAAAATTACAATCTAGCAAACAAGAAGTTACAAACTAGAGATCACTCTAGTTATTGTACAATAAGTATCAAAAAAGTTAATCACTCTTGTTTGCTAGATTGTAATTTTATAATGATGATGATGACATGATCATCGAAATGTACATAAGGGTTTAATCTTAAGTAAGTTGTTTTATTTGTTATTTTTGATTATATTTGTGGTATTGGGGTTCTTTCCAATATTTTTATTGCAACATATTCAAACACTTTAACAATATACTGTATAGCTTTTGTGTAGTTTTCAAATTTATGTAAAAAAGTATTTGATTAAACTTCAGTAGTTTTATTTTGCAAACAAGAGGCAACCATTTCACCAAAATATACGAAGGTAGTACTATATATATATATATATATATATATATATATATATATATATATATATATGTTCTTTGCAGAAAACATGTTTATGTCGGTTCAAACCATAGGTGTTCCCCAGAACGGCTGTGAGAAGTTTAACCCGTTTAAATAAGTATTTTTTAAATACGTAATCATATTTCTTCACATCTTCTAACCTCAAGAAAGTGTTATTTGCAAATACTTATTAATATGCTTTGTTTAATTAGCCAATAAATAACGTCTGTATTCCGGTCTAGAAAGTCTTTGGACAGGCAAGGTTGTTTTAATTGTTAGCTGTGACCTTGGGAAGTTGTCACAGCTGTTTAACGGGCAGGAAACATGCTTTGCGTGTTGTGTTCTGATATAATGGCATGACGCGCTATGGGGCTGTACTATTTATAGAAGTGTTTCCACAAACAAGTGTGAGATTATTTATTGCTTATTAACAGATCTAGCGCAGTCGCTTGTTCTAAACAGTTATTTTGTTCTACAAACGTCTCTCGAAACACGTGTTCTGGTAGCTCTGTGTGAAGCAAAGAACAAGTGAGACCTTTTAAGTTAAACTATTAACAAGCTTTGTACAACGCAAGTATAGAGTGAGTTTTCATATTTTCAGTAGTTTAACAACAGTATTCACAATAACCCACTTCGGCGCACAGTTTCTGCACATTTGGAAATTAATTTGTTTTAGTACTTTTCCAAAGGCAAATTATTTTTCCACTGTGGTTTAAAAAACAACCTACATGAATTTAGTTTTATATAAAATATAAATATCGTTCATAACTTGAATATATAACGTAATTTACTTCAAAATTCCAAAGGTGATAAGACGCCTTGCAACCGAATCGCCAGCATAATGATTATCACCTACGAAGGCAAAGAAAAGATGGATTGTCAATATACAGTAGGTATGTTCAAGGAAAAGCCACATAAATCCTCTGGGTTATATATATCGTGGGTGTAGGGTCATGTAGGCCTACCTAAAGTAAACCTAATCACTATCGGAGTAATAAAAAGGCGTTTGCTCCTTAAACCCCTCCTTGTAAGAATTGAAGTAAGTAAGGGTAGATGTAATTAGGTAGTACTATGGGATGTAAACTATGGCACAGCATTGGCTGAGTCGTTTTCCTGAGGTAGGTGAGCTCTCAATAAAAAGAGGTTTTGTATGACCCGATAGCCGCTACCAGCTTACGTTCGTGATAGTCGATTATAGCTTTCATATGTTTAAGATTCGCCAGACATAATGGTACCAAAATAATGAGTTTAAAATCATTGACGTAAACTTTAAACGAATTGATCGTGAAAAATTGAAGAAAGATAAGAAACAAGGATGTTAAATTACAGGAATTATATAATTCTAAAAGTAAACGAATTGACCGAAGATTTCTTAAATCGAACAGGGCTGTGTTTTCTTTACTTGAAGGTAATTTGAAGGTTATGTTTTAATTCTAAGGCAAATGTTAAAAATTTAAAATGCCAAAAAAATTCAAATGCAATTACAATTAGCATGCAGTTGCTATATTAAATTCAGTTACTATATAGTTGTTGCATTCACTGAAATTACTTTACTACACACGTCAGAAATGACGTATATTTTTTTAAATTAACTAATAGCATATGTTTTCTTGTATCACGTGTTTTTATTTGTCATATGTTATGCTCTATTATAAATTGTGCATTAGCAGCAAGGTAAAATACTATTCTTCAATATTATATATCCACTAACAAAATTATAAATTTATATTCCAATAAATCTTACTATTATGATAGTTATTTATTAAAAACGGAATCTAATTTTTTTTAAAGCTTTGGACAAAGTTCTACTGAGTTTATTAAATAATTATTTTATATCATTAAATTTGTGTAACACCTATGTGAACGTGTTAATTAAATTTGGCATTAAAGTATTTTATATAGCTTTTTTAAAAATAAAACTTGTATCTTAGAGTTCCAAAGAGTTTTTTTTTCACTGTAACAATCTCAGAGGATATTTCATAATTCTCCTATTCTTCACAAAATTTGTTAATATAGGCTTATAGCATTTGAAAGTAATACAGTGGACTTGCATTTTACTGAACTGAAATTATATATAACTTTTATTCTTTACTATTTCAATCGAGTGTTGGTTACTTACTGAAAACATCCTTAGTTGGTTTGTTTCAATTTTATTCACTCAAGCCAATCAGGTTTTAATACAAAAATCATTAACCATCATTTATGCATGGAAAACAATTAAAAGACGTTTCGAAAGCAACAAATAATTTTCGTTATCAAGTGAATAGTGAACGAGAATTACAACTATATGTGAAATAATTATTAAAAATATTGCCCAAAAGTGACCAAGCTAATAGCCACGTACACAAGTATTCAAAACCGTTAAATATTTATAACAACAAAAGATGTAAATAGCATATAAATTTTAAAGAAACCAATTACATTTTCGAATAAATAAGTCGGTTGTATGTAGAGTCAAAAGTTTATTTATTTATTACGACGTTCGGCAACTAATTTGTTCCTCTTATCAAGCCTGAAAACAATAATAAATAAATTCACTTTTTACTCGACATTCAACAGACTTATCATCTATTCAATAATTATCTCGAGTGCTCAAATAAACATGAATAGAAATAACATTTCCAAACAAAAAACCAGTTAAGGAAATTATAGTCTAAAGAGCTTGGCTGAGGGGAATTCCGAAAACCAAATATATTTTAAATAGCTGTTATTTGTTTCTAATTGTAATTAGTAATTACATTGAGTTTAAAAAAACTGTAGAATGTTTTTTTAATTAATGAAAATAATTAAATTTTAGTATTTACAACGGTAATACAGAAACCAGGATGTAGGCTATGTATATGCCATTAAATAACTGAAATACTTAATGGTTAAATAACTGGGATATGGTTATATGTTATAAAAGGTTTTAATTCATGTTGTATAATTAAGGTTTAAAATATCTGCAGTTAATACTGCGTGTGAAACAGCTGTGTTTATATTTGACAAGAGAAAACCAAACAAAATACTTTACGAGAAATAATAATATTGTCAATTTTTATTAGTTTTTATTAGGACGGTTATTAACTTTACTGCTTCCAGTATTGAAATAAGCGTAGATAACTCTCAGTAAGTATTTCCTAATGAGCATTTATTTCAAATCGGAAAACAAAGATAGTGCTTATCGGGTCTCATGTCGGACGTGTCTCCAAAGCTAGACTCGGTGCTTTGTTATTCTTCATCTACACTGTCCATCATTCACACTCCAACGCCTTCCGAGAAGTCCAAGAAAGGATATGGCGCCGAACGGCGAGTATTCGTTTCCGGTATCATTAAAATATTCTGTTTTACATTTGTCGGCATTCTCCCCTTAAAGTTTGTTGGGTAAGAACTTTGATCATTGCTCTTCAAAGTAAAAACTTTCTTTAGCATGTTATTATTTACACCTGGCTTATACAACCAAAATAGTTTATTCCAAAAACATTACAGCCAAACAGAACTACTACAAAATTTCCGTTTTCCACATAATTCTCGAATTCAAATAAAATAATCTCTTGTGAAAATAATTCATATCCATTAAAGTAACTAATGCCTAACAAGGTTGTAACTCATTTCTTTAGAATGGTAACATTCTGCGGACTGATAACGGAAATGTCCCACTAAGTCATTCCCTATATGGGACGTCATATGATCATTGACTATATATAATGAACGTCATTCACTATATTAAAGGGCTTTTGTTTAATGAAAAAGTTTGTTTACATTGGTTAGTTATGATTGAGCTTATTGCAGAAAGCTCAATATAATTTTAAGTTTAAATTATTATTTTTTTTTTGTAGATTTTTCTGTTTTTAGGCTTTAAGAATCAGAAAAAGTAATTTTTATGTTAAAAACCACCTGTTTTGTACTTACTGTAAAGCCAAGGTAATTTAATAATGTAAAAAAAGTTAGTTAACTGTAGAGCGTTAGCTTCGTAAAAGGAACGAATGTTTTGAAACGAGTCAGCAAGTAAGGAATAACGTATTCACTTAGTTAAGTACTTTTTAAATATAGTAAGAAAGTGAAATATCTTATGGTCTGATACTGTTTAAAATAATGGACTTCTAAAAGTGTAGCTAAAAGTAACATAAAGTAAATAAAACAAAAGTTAGCATAGATTTTGTTTTAGCATAAGGAATTAAACCTTTTTATTATTCAGTTTTTATAACAGTAAAGTAGTATTATTTCACAGTAACGGGAATTGTTTCTGTATATAACTTCTTTATATAACGAATAATAAAAATAATTTCTACTAAAATGTATGTAAAATGATCTGAAGAATAATAAGCCTATACTTAATCCGCAATTCAAGTCTCTGAAGAATTGCACTAGACATTGTGTGGAGTAAGGCGATTTTCCTACATTTTATTAATCCAAAGTCCGTTTAAATATTATTGAGCGATTCACACGATAAAGACTGGAGTAAGAAAGAAAGCGCTTATTTCTAAATTATCTCCCATAGCGTTACCTGGACGTATTAGGGAGATAACATTGTCGCGTTATCATTTAAGTCAATTCTTTGTGGATTTAGTAATTCAGATTACCTGTGGGCTGAAAATTATTGGTGCACTTGGGGCGGGGCTTGATATGATTTTCAAGGCTTTACTTAAACCAGTTGGAAGAATGTAATTGTAAAACTTGTTTGCTTCGCCACAGGTCTCCTTATCGTGATATATGATTTTCTTTGGCGAGATGTATTTTGTTTTATTTGTAATCAAAATGTTTCAGCAATTAAAAACCTTTTTTGAATAATTCAGTTATGGGATTTTTGATGTTTTTTAAATGTTTTAGTTAAATTTTTCAATGTGGAATTCAGCAAGCGATAAAATAAAATATTAAGCTCACATAAATAATGAACATACAAATTACATGTTGCGATAATAGGCATACAATTTTTTAAAACATGAACAAAAAAAAAATGAAAACATTTTAAAGAGATTTTTCATGTAAGAAGAGTCACATGACTCTTCATGACTGTTCACTACTCTTCATGACTGTTCACTATCTGTGAATACAAAATGTTTCAATAAATTACCAGGGTTTAGAAGGTACCCTTTGGAAAAAACGTTATGATTTCTCTCTTTTTTGGTTACACAAAGCCTATTATTATTACTATCCTCATCGTATGCAAAAATAAATAAACCCATTTTTATTTGAATGGAAATGAAAACCTATGAACAAATAAATCCATTTTTTTATATCGGTCTTTGAATTATGTACATCCATGGAGAACGTGAAACTATTTAAATTTCCTATGAAAATTAATTTATTGATTTAAAGAATAATTAAAATTGTAAATAATCGAAATTATGTATTAATGACCTTTCATAATTAAATATCACAAACTCACAATCAATAGTTTTATTTTCTTTTACTCGTTTCATTGACAAAGCTACCACCATCACTTAAATACTAGTCAACTTATAATGATGATTATGAAGATTTAGTCTCTGAGACGCTATTTAGAAAATAAATTTTTGATTGAGCGTTGGTGTTTCTTTGTCGTTTAATTATTAGTGAACGTTTCGTTATAAACTTAAATTTTAGTATGGATATATTAGTTGTTAAGCTCAAATTTTGCTATGTGAAATATCTTTGGAAAAACACAAAATAATTTTATGTAACGTATTAAAAAAATAACAATATAAATTTACAAATTTTATTGTCACTGGTTTCATTCTTAATTTAACGTCAGTTGTAGACTAAATAAAACGTAGGCCATTAAAAACAAATTTTAAACATTTACTACTAAAAAATAATTTGTAATTTTATGCAGTTTTAAAATTAACGTTCACTGCATGAGTAATTTTTAAAATTAATTGGAGCAAGCTAAAATATATATACTTCAGATTTTATTTCCAGTAATATTTTTTTCAATTGCTCAAGTAATTTATACTTAATGGTATTGTAGTCCGTTGCACTCGCCTGTCGATGGTCATTAAAATCCCTTCACTCAATTTATTTCGTATTCCTTCATGCATTACGTAAAATTCTACAGCAGTGCGCAGAACAAGTCTCACCTAACACTTGTTAGTTATGGTCCGTTAACTAATATTGGTGCAACCAAACAAGTTATTCAGAATGAGATCTATGCTAATTAATTAACCAAGTTCTGTCAAGTAACAAGGAAAAGCAACTCCTTGTAAATATATGCCTGACATTTTACTTGCTTGGGTTCCGGGTGTCATGGAACAGGAGTTTAAAATAAGCTCAAGATTAATGTCAGAAACCTTAAATTATTTTAACGAACTGGTGGCTCATCATGCCAATGATGTAAATATTTGAGTAACCAAAACCTGTGTTTTGGTTTTAACAAATGATTTCATAATCGTACAATCTTTTTAAAAATAATCAAAATGATTCATATGAAATTTATCAATCCTCACAGAAGAAATATTTTACAAAAGTAATCTATTATTTATCCGTAAAAGTGATTGATGTTAATTTTTCTCCAATAATAAATATTGAAAACTATTTTCTGAAAAATAGTTAAATACAAATTTAAAGTTTATAACGAAATAATATAGAAGTAGAAGCTTTTAAAATGTCTAATTTTGATATAAAATTTTGAAATATCCTCTCCACCCCATACACCTTTACGCTTTAACTCTTGTGACTAGCCACGAGGCGCATCAGTGGAACAACACCAACGAGAGCACAGTGTGTTTTTGATGAAAGTTTACTACATGATTCCCGCCTCTGAACCAAACAGCAGATTTTTGTTTTCCACCAATTTCACTAAAATTGAGGATTTTATTTTAAATAACGTTAACAATAACTATAAACACAATAGAGTACTTAGGGTATAAGGTGTCTCTATTACACTGTATTTCTAAACCCATTGTAGCTAACTTAGTGTTTGAAAGAAAATTTATAAACTTTTACTGGGCCTGAAAACAGGCAAAATAGGTTAGGGAGAAAACTTTACAAGGAAAAATAATTTCCTTTTCAGAAATCTGTTAAATATTAATGACAGGTGTCTAAGACTAATATTGAAGTGGACAGGTGTTGGACCATGGCGAGTACGTAATAGATGATGGAAGGGTCAGATAATAATGAAAAATAAGGGTATTTATGATGGAAAGAGATAGGTAATTGACTATGGAGGGGTGAGAATCTGTGATGAATGGAGTAAGAATGCGTTATAAAGAGAGCAGGTAATGGATAATGGAAGGGTTTGAATGTATGATAGTGGAGACAGGTTATGGATGATAGTGGTAGGAATTAGAAACAGTAACACATTTTATCACTTTAAATAAAATTCCATTACGAAAATTATAGCTACGTCACTACAAACTCTAGAATAGGTCTTGCAGATATTGCTTATAGTATGAAGACATATATTGGGGAAACTTCTAATGAACGGATTAAAAGGATTTACTTTTAAAAGTTTTATTTATTGTCATATTTTTATAATTTTTTTTATTCCTCTTGTAATAATTTTGTAATTTATTTAAAAATATAATCATATCAATAAGCACTTAGTATACTTAGATATTAATAACGATCACTTTAAAAAACCATCACGGCTTAGTAAAGTTTTATTGTGAGTAATATTATGAGTTGAATTATTGGAAAGTAACACTGCAGAAAAACTTACGAGTTTATTGGAAAATAACACTGCAGAAAAACTTGAGTTTATTGGGGAAACACTGCAGAAAAAACTTATGAGTTTATTGCGGAAACACTGCAGAAAAAACTTGTTATAAAAAATAAACTCCTAAAATTGGAATTGAAAGAACAGATTTCAAATCACAGATTGTAATCACCGGATCGAAAGTTGTTAAACAAAATAGAGTTAAAATAATATTAAACCTTGAATTAACTAGTGTCAAATCAAGTGTGAAATAAATTTACAAATACGAATCGTAATTGCATTACAGACTACTTACTTCAGGTCTATATAATAAATTACATTTCGACTTGAAATAAATTTTTATTTGAAAACTGTCAAGATAGTAAATGGAGTTTCGCCCTATAAGCCATGTATCTTCGATACAGACTTGCGTGGGGGTCATTCATGCGACCCGTTTCTTTGATACCATCTCAATTGATTAACAAACTTAAGTGTTTTTTGTAATTAGTAAAGTTTAAACAAGAGTAAGTTATTTCAGTAAACAGTTCCATTCATTCTTCTTTAATAGATACGTTTTAAATCTTGGATCCTGACCGCCCACTCGAGAGGCGTGTACGCCTACCTGTATGAAATAATCAAGGATTGCAAAAGGAGACCACATGGACTGGTTTCGGACTTTCTTTGTTTGTTGTTGGTTCATTCATGTCTATGTGAACGATATATGAATCGTGACAAAACGTATCTGTTCTAATCCATTAATTCGTGTTATTTGTTAAGGATGTCGAGTAATATCTGATAACTTTGAGTTTATGAGAAAATTACTCGGCAGAATGGAATGGCAAGATTGTCACATCTGTTACTTTTGAATAAAACTGTTGCTTCAAGATACATTGACTCAGAAACCATAACTTTCGTATATATAATCGCATTTCCTAAACTTTAGGCATTTGACGCCCTTTTTAAAGGAATATTTCTGAACTTAACTTATTTCTTACAACTTGTTTGTAGAGAAACAGTTAAAATCTTCATCCGAGCTTTAATATTGTTTCAGTATAACCATAATTCCAGAAAACCTAAAGAATATGCCTAAACATCGTGCGTAGTAAATTAAACAAATATACTCGTACTTAAGTACAATGCATCCATTACTTTACATATTTTGGTAAATGTTAATTTACTCTCGCCTGGAACAAAATTTCGCAGAAATATCTTATAGAGGGCTAGAACCGTGACTGGTTTTTCACTCCTTAAAAAAATGTTTTGTTGGTATAAAACAATTCAATATCGTGTTGTATATTATCCCTTAGTAAATTGATGTGTTAGTAAATTTTTTGTTATATTGAATTTTTCAGGAAAATTAAAAACAAATTAATAAATAACATTTCATATAAAAACGTAAGGGTTAAATGATTTACTTGTTATCATTATTGGAGGCAAATACTCCCTTTTACACCCCCTAAAAGTTCCCTTCATACCTCTCTCACTTAAGGACGTCAAAGAAATATCTAAAATAATGGAAAGATTTTGTCGAAATATGAATTTGGAAAATACAATAAAACTGATCTTTTAATGACTTTTATAGGTTACGTTACTTTCTTATCGACGTTTGAATAATATGTTAAGTTTTAACATTATTTCTTAACATAATTTTACACTTGGGCCGTGTTTATCTGAACACATCTACATCTTTTTGTTGTGTGTGTTTTTTTTTAAAGAAACAGTTTCAAATAAAGTTACGATGTTTGAAAGGTCAACTTACGGAAGATGTGATTTTATTTTCCCTGTGATTTTTTAAAGGATTTAATTAACATTTTCTAGGGTTTCTGTAGATGAAATAAAGGTTAAACATTATAAAGTAATTAAAGTTGTATGAATAAGAAATTAAAACAAATATTTTGTACAAATAATAGTAGTAATTATGTATTTGAAAAACCCATTTGTTAAAAGTGTAACACAAAACATTTTAAACCATTCAAACTTATGACATTGTAAGTTAATATTTCAAACATTAAAACTACATAAAATTCTATCTGCCTAAATCCATTTTTCGTGGCAATAAAGAAAAATATAGCTACGGAAACAAACGACACTCCCTTCTTGTCTCATTTTAAAACCAAAACAACCAAGGTTATTTTTAAATAATGCTAAAACAGCTGATTAAAAATGCACTAAGCGTACCCATGCAAAGAATGACATCACGGGTGGAAACCGGCCTTGCCAGTCGCACCAGCCCGTTCCTTGCATAATTGCGTTTTTCGTGGCCTTTGCCAACCTTTCAATTCGAAATGTATTCAGCAGTTTTATTTTGCATAGTTAATCTTGTAAGCCGTAATTTAAAACCCGTAAACTTGTCAGGGGACAAATAAAATGAACGTCGCTAAACTAACGGATTGCTGTGATTAGGTTTTTTCTTCTCCTTTGGTTCTTCGTAGGCGCTCTTTACCCCTTTATCATTTTATATTGAAGTAACTTTACATCTTAGCGTTTACAACAATATACTAACTAAGATCCTAACTCATTAGTCACGTTAAAGTTAAGAAATATCTATACTTATAGAACCTGAAACACAAATAACCTCCATATGACCTTTACCAAATTAGACCAACTTTTTCATTACAATGAAAATACGCATGGCTACAAAGATTAAATCTTTAATAAAATCCTTAATTTATAATTCGCTACCTCATTTACCACTGAGCTGATTTCGGGATTTTGTAATGTTATATGATAGTTCACGTTATGAGGTTCTATATTTGTTAAAGTTTAGACTCAGTTAAAGACTCATTTCTGCAAAGTATCTTTCAATATTTTCTAGTTATCTTTATAATATTTTATATCATTCAACTTGTGTCTTGCTTGTCTTGTTGTTTCGTCTTTGAAAGTTATGAGATTCGTCGCTATATTCTAACTTCATGATTTACTCATCTCTATTTCCTACACTTATGTCACTGGAATCATTAGTAGTTCCCGCTATGGATTTTGTTTGAAGTATTAAAAACATTTAGGCATGTCTTGTTTAGGCATTTAGGCATGTCGTTATCGAAAGGAGGCTTTACACTGCAGAAATATGACGACATATTTCCATAAAATGTACAGAATGTCCTGAAGATTTTCGATTGATAAACGTGGCCCTCAATGTTAACAGCTGTTTTCGTTTTCACTTTGAATATATTTGTAGATTTTGTTGTACTCTTAATTTAGCTATGGCTTAATTTTTCCTTAATATTATTCATGAGGTTAATAGACTGTTTTATGCCACTGGCACGGTTTAGGAGGAATAGGGTATAGTTGACACATACCGTGTTGACATACATATTAAGGTCAGCTAACACAAGTAATTGCAGACCTATCACGTTTTTTCGGCACATTTAATTAAATAAACAAGGAACAAAAATTTTCGGATCATTACTTTCAAAAATATGTTTAACAAAAATAACCATGATACGAAACAAACTGAAGATAAAATAGCCATGAAAAGGTAAGAACTATGGAATTTAAATCGTCAAGAATAATAACTAATTAGCATTCATAATACACAAACACAAGTTTTATTACTACATCCAATATAGGAGTTTTGCATACCAATAATACTGTGGCCACATCACTATGCCTTGTTAACTGCCACGATAACCATGCCTGGGCTTTTGCATTAAAACTAGCCCGCCCACAAAAAATAACTGCCAGCCAAGTTGTTAATAAAGTGAGGCATTTAAAAGCGAGATAATGTCTAGAAACTTGAACAAACAAGTTATATCTTGTGTAATGTGACGGTTTCTTTTATTTTTAATACGTTTATTTTAAATTTCTAAAATTTTTCTCCTGTTCGTTATAATCTTTATCAAATTCTCTACCTCTTGTTTTGTGAGCATTGATTTAGCTTTAATGTGCGATCAAAGTTCCTTGAGAACCGTTTTGTCGCACAGTAAAGAGTCGTCTTGCTCTAATTATTGTGTCCGTTGTTTTCATCTCAAAAATTTATTTCTACCATATACAGGTTTATTTGGGACATTAAAACAGTGTATTAGACATTCAAATGTCGTTTTATTTATCGGTTTACAACAAATAAAAGGAAATTTACATAAAATATCAACTAATACAAATGATAAAAGACTGCATGACAAAAAATAAAATTCAATAAAAAAGACAGAGAAATAAAAATAACGCATACAAATTCAAACTAACTACTAGTGTACTTATTTTAGTATAATAACCACTCAACGTTCAACTCGGAATGTTTTTTCTACTTGTGTCATAAAGCCATAAAGATCGATAATGTATATGCCAGACATGGATAATGCGTATGTCACGTCCTAGGCTATTTATAGCCGAGATCAGCTGACATTTGTTTACAATCTTATGATACACATTAGGTTTTCGGGCGTCCAAGCATTTTGTCATTGTCTTATATACAGTAGTCTGTTCCCAACTCGACTTGGTTCATTCAGTCTAACAAGACAGTTATCGTTTATCCTTGCGTTATTTGAGATAGCTTAGTTTATTTTTATGATCGTTGTTTTACCGGATATTGTGCTGCGTTGAGTGGTTAAAAAAAACATTAATGAATCTGATTGGAATAAAAATTGGATATTTGTAAAACAATGGCAGACACCGGATAATCCGCAAACCGGTAAATCCACCCACAGATAATCGGGAGTTTACTGTATAGTTATTTCTTCTCATTTGGCTTAAAATAGTGATAACATATGATTTTATAAAACAGCTGATTTTATGTTATAGGTTATGTTCTAGAACAGCTCTTTCAAAGTATAGGTTATGTTCAACCAATATAATTTATATTAATTGCAATTATATAATAAAAAGAAAAAAATAATATTTTTCTTCGTTGACCTAAGCAGAAATTTATTTTTTTTAATGTTTTGTTTATATTACTTGTCTTAATATATCATTACATATTTATTTATTTATATCTTTGATATATTTTTATTTTTAATTGTTACATCGAGTAGATAAGTAGGCAATTATCGTATACGAAGTAAGTGGAGGCCTGATGTTTATATTAAATAATAATATCTATAATTATAAAAGTAGGTACAGTTATTAGAAAAGATAATATTTTTTAGATAAGATTTAGGAGCATATTATATTATTTACTTTTTAAGTGCTATATATTCTAAAAATGCTTTTGCCAAAATTTAACGTTTCGCCTAACTATTATGTTTCTTCTAATGTTGATTTGTTATTACTCCAAATGTTTTAAATCATTGTTAATAAAGTTTTACCATGTTTTAAATTCCATTATTTCAAAAATAAGAAACCCAAGCAATCTTTCGCATGGTGATTTAAAAACTATGTTATAGGTGCCATGCACCTTAAATCAATCCAACCTAGGATCTGCACCTATTAAATGCTTTTCACTGCTGCCAAGCTATTTAAGGCGTTACTGTCCTTGTTTAAATCTGATCTAAATACAGTAGCGTTAACCCTGTAGGAATCAAATAAAGAATAAAATCAAATGTCGTTGGTTTCATACGACATTAATTTTTAAAACATTCCCGGGTCTGCTTTTAGTTCTGTAATAAACGATTGTAGGTTTCGTTTTTCGTTTATGAGGTGCTCCCACATTTTTCTGTTTGGGGGGGGGGGACCGCCCATAAACTTGACGAGGCTCTACAACGCTATAACAGTAGCTTCTTCTTCTGCTTTCATATTCACGAAATATGTAACATACAAACTACACACTTCTTCACTTGTAGTAGTGACGTGCCGTGGCGTATCATATGCTGCTAGCAAGGCGAGGCAAAAACGTCTCACCGCGCCGAGCCGGGCCGTGGCGTATTCTATGCTGCTGCTAACCATCGGGTAAGGCGAGGCAAAAACGCCTCTTCACCACCGTCGTGCCGTGCCGTGGCGTATCGTATGCTGCTACTAACCATCGGGCAAGGTGAGGCAAAAACGTCTCACTGCGCCGTGCCGTGCCGTGGCGTATTCTATGCTACTACTAACCATCGGGCAAGGCGAGACATAAACGTCTCACCACGATGTGCCGTGCCGTGGCGGGGCGTGTTCTATGCTGCTACTAACCATCGGGCAAGGCGAGGCAAAAACGTCTCACCGCGATGTGCCGTGCCGTGGCGTGGCGTGTTCTACGCTGCTACTAACCATCGGGCAAGGCGAGGCAAAAACGTCTCACCGTGCCACGCAGTGCCGTATCCGGTATACAACCTGCCTTAGACGATATTGTATTGCACCATTAATATTATCACCATTAATAGCCCCAATATTATATTGCAGAATTTTTTAAAATTACATTACAAAGTTAAAATATATTTATTTTGTTTGATTCAAAGTTTAATTTATTCAAATACAGTTTCTCAATTGCTAAATTACATCAACAAATTCATCTACCTCGCCAAGCCACCAGTAACTAGAAATGAGAAAACATGAAATTAGTAATCGTTATTCCTATATTCCCTAGGACGTTGTAAATATTTGTTTCATTCATGGATTACTACTTATGTTTTTAACCATTCCAAAGATTTTAATCGTAGTTTTCTTAATTTTTATTTCATAAGTAATAAAGAAAACTTTCTGTTACAAACTTTAAAACAGTCTCTGGTCTTAAACAGAATGAACATACAACATAAAAGCATGATGTAGATTGTTGAAATTTTGTTGTACCCATATCTTTGTATACATCTTTCGGTTAACTCTTTAGTTCGTTTATCATAACATTGCATGTAGGTTATGTTTACAAAATAATTATTTTTGCAGCTTTTAAGAACGTTTCCCGTAAAAAGGTTTCTTATTATAATTGCAACTGGAAAGAGCAGGCTATCCATTAGTTGATTCTATCCCAGACAGAGTATTTGTTTTTCTGGCTGTAGCACCCCCGTTCTTGGCCCTACCCCAAACACCTTAATTTATGAATTGACGGGTCTAATAAAAGTGAGTTGCTAATGGATATATTCGTCTCTTTCTAACAAACAAGTTGAGCTTTCCCTCGCAACAGTCTGTAGGGTCCAACTGTCGCTTCTCATGGGGTGTAACGCTATCCGTAAGGTGTATCATATCAAGAAGGGATAATATGCATGAACACACACCGCACCCCACGTACGCACACATTCGCGCCCCCCACACACACTCGCAAGCGCGCGCACACACACACACACACACACACACACACACACACACACACACACACACACACACGCACGCACGCACACACACACTCACGCACACGCACAAAACAGACGCACACATACACACACACATACACACGCGCGCGCAAACACACACACGCACAAACACACACACGCCCGCTCGCACACACACACACACACACACACACACACACACAGACTTTCTCTCTCTAAAATTCGGTTTTATGAAAATGACAAGTTATTTGATTTGAATTTCGTAGCATTTACATTATTATGTTACACCACTATTATCGGAAAGTAGATTTTGACTGAATTAAAGATACCGAAGTGTAGGAGAACATATAACAAGCTAGTTGAAGGTGGAGGGAGTGTGGGATATCAGTGCATTCATAGGAGGAAAACGATAATTTGTGAAATCAGGCACCACTATTATCGGAAAGTAGATTTTGACTGAATTAAAGATACCGAAGTGTAGGAGAACATATAACAAGCTAGTTGAAGGTGGAGGGAGTGTGGGATATCAGTGCATTCATAGGAGGAAAACGATAATTTGTGAAATCAGGCACCACTATTATCGGAAAGTAGATTTTGACTGAATTAAAGATACCGAAGTGTAGGAGAACATATAACAAGCTAGTTGAAAGTGGAGTGAGTGTGGTCCATCAAGTGTGTGGGATCACCTAATTGAAGTAGGGTTAGGATCTCTTTATAAATGTTGTAGACTTCTGTCTTTGCGCTACGCTCTTGTGTATGAAGGCGGTTATTGAAGCATCAAATTAGGTAGGGGTATGAAAAGACATAATTGTAAGGTACTATATATTCCCTATATAGTACCTCTTCGTTTGAACAGGCAGGATACACCATTATTACATCTGGAAAAGAAAGACATTCAGTGTTCTAGGTATAAGACTATTCCTTGATTAGGTAAATAGGAAAATACTAATTATATGCATGTCGTCCTATCTGGTCTACAGATGTGTCTAGTAATCACACCTTCATAGAATTAAGTGAATATCGACATCCCCCCTCTAATTTACTCAGCAGAGAAAATAAAGGCTTGTGTATATTGACAATATTTTTTAGTATTTAGTCTAAAGTACATCTGTTTTATCGACGTCGTAAATGCATGTATGTCTCCTATCCAAATAATGTCATGTTAATTAAGGAAAATTAATTGATCTATTATTATAAATTAAGTAATATAATACTATATAATGGAAGGACTGTTTCATTTGTCAAATCGCTCAGTTATTTCTTTCAGTTCACTAATACGAATTAATATTATTCATAATTCAGTTATTAGATAATAGCATAGTTGTCAAAACCAGCCCAAGTAATATATTAATATGCTTACCGAAAGGATATTATAGAAACCTTAAACACAAATAGTTGTAAAGCTCAGTCAGTTTTTAGCCTGTCTTCGGAATCCTTTGAACAATAGTATTTTTCGATTTACTCTTGTTGTAATTAGTTGATATTGAATATATGTAATGGTCGTTCAGTTTTTGCATTATCAGCGCTTTGAGAAAATTTTATCGCGTACCCAGATATTGAATAATTTATGGATCAATTATAACAGATATATGGCAGCCCATATCTTATCGTTTTCAATGGCCTTGAGATAGTGACCCATTTCAGTTGTGTACACATTTGATTTCTAAATCGTCGCTAATACAAAACAAAAAGTACAAAAACTTAATTAAGTCTACCTCTTTGGCTTAAGGTCAACTCCCGAGCTTATTACACTGAGGTTCCTGCACAGCTTACGCTTGCTGCAGTTGGATACACTCGCCGCGACTAAAACGCTGGTTCTAAATACGTCGCTGCAGACGGCCACACTCGTCGACAAAATCCTTGTTAAGAAACAATACACGATTGATTGAAGTTGCTAAAATGTTACTGTTCCTGGCGTTAGTTTTCAAATTTCTCATTTCCGTTGCAAAAACGACTCGTAATTGTTTCTACTTTGTTTGAAATTCTTTTATTGAGATGAAAAAAACTTTATTAAACTAGCCTTCGATTAGGGACAATGTCTTAATTGATCTTACGGTCGGATCTTATTTGAAAAAGAAAAGTAAAAGAAGATATGATATCCACCCTATTAACTCTGTAAGGTTATACGGAGGTCAGTTTCACACCTTGATGTGTCTGAGAAATGACAAAAAAAATCTTGTATTTATGTATGAGTACTTATTGTTTGATAATTACTAGTTATTGTGCATGATAAAATCTGTAAACAAGATACAAGGCTACGCTAAACAGAGGAGTGCTTATCAGCTAAATTAAACGTCGAATTAAACAGCCTATTACAAATATCGATTATTTACGAATAAACGATCTTACACTAATCAGGTTTACACCAGAAGACTGTTTTGTCTATTAATTTGTGTTTATTGCCTGTTATAAATATTTGTAATGCGCAACTTGAGGATAAAATAATAGTTGATTCTGTAAAAGATGAGTAAAAGTTCTAGTCAGCATCCACTTGTACAGTATTAAATTATAAGGCTTTCCTGTTGAGTTCCTGTCGCCACGACAAATAACTACAGCGATAGTCCGGCCTTAGCCTAATACTGATTTTATTTTAAAATTCAACTAACGTGTGCAAATACAAACCATTAAAAATAAAATTTTAAATTCTCAACTCCTTGCATAAATGATTTCTTAAAATATCACTATGTTTTAACTTTAACATAAAATTGATTTCAGATCGGCATTTCTACAAAAATGTGAGAAAAGAGTTTGCTCACAGTAATTTGAAAAAAAACAAGACTGCGAGATAGACGAGAAATCTTTAATAACGAAATGTAGTTTTAATTTAGGGACGTTCATAAACGTACTAATTGCGGAGTTGTTTTTAACATTTTTAGATTGATCTTATGAAGACTATTATAATGAATACAGAACGTGACGCATCGTATGAGTAATGAAAATAGCTGCTTTATAAAATTTTACCTTATAACTAAATTTAATGAAATATAAGATGTGTCTGATAACATATATCTTATATTCTTAGTGAAGTCGGAAGCATCTGTTCTATATAAGCCATATTTTATTAAAGCGCCGTCTTGAATTTTCGAAAACATTTAGGACAGTCTGTCGATTTTCGGAAACCTGACGCTATTTGAACGCCTTTACTGTATTATCCACCCCTCCCACCAAAAGATAATACCTATAAAAATAATTGATTTTAACTCTTCAAAACTTTTGACATATTTAATTATCGTTTCTCAGTTGTTAACGAAAGCTTTTAAAAATGTATTTCATGTTATCTTGTGTAGCCTATTTTGAATGTTATCATAGTTTTCCGGTTTCCAGTGTTCCCTAACGTGATTATTCGATATTTTTTCTTTTTACTGATGATTACATAAGTGCTTCGTATGAACATTAAATTACATCCAAATTGCCGCTTGTCTTGACTGAGATGTTAACATCTCAGCAGAAGAAGCAGCATATAAAATTCTTTGACTTTTTGGACTTGAACTTTGGCGAATCTTTCCAGATGAAAACTTTGACTTTATTCTATTTGCTCGACAGATTTGAGTCAAATATATAGAATATACAGGCTAGGAGTTTCTCGACTGTTACTCACCTGTCGATGTAGAAAACAAGATGATTACGGAAAATTGCTGAAAAACGTTGTGTGTATGTGAGTAGAAAAAAATTAAACTTTGATTTCATGGAAATCTTGTTGTACCGTATAAGCTTTACATTATAATTATTATTATAATACATTTAATAGTTAATATATATTTTAAGCTTTTGTCATTTACATTTGTGTCTTAAGGTGCCTATTGTAAGCATGGAGGTAAGAGAATCATAACCACCTGAAGATTTTTAACGAAATTTAAATTATTTTAAAGCACAGACAAGAAAGTAAGTAGAAATAGCGGTATGAGCGGTAATGTGATGATATTCCCAATCTTATTTGTTGTCTTGAAACAGGTTTGAGTTTATTTTGAATTCTCATGAATTTTCAAAAATTCTCCCCTGCTTTTCGACTCTCACCACCCACCCTGAAACACAATATCAGTTGACATTATTGTTCAGTTTCTGAGATGTAGCATTTACCCCCTCCCCATGTATGTAATTAGTCTTTACTTAATATATAATGATGATCTATAATATAGTAATGGGAAGTTGAAATAGCAACATCTAATGGTTGATATGCTTGCCTTAATCTGCTTTGGATTCTATTTAATGTGGTATTTGGGTAGATGTTCTTCGTCAACATGTCAAATGAAACAATAAAACTTGTTGACGTTGACTTAGTGCGCAAACACTAGACAAACCGGTGGAGTGACGTAACGCTAAGCTGGGTAAACGTCGGCGCTGTACGTTGTTAGGTTAGGATTAATGTAAGATAAAGAGTGTGGGAGTTGTAACAGATACGGTAAAGGATCTGTGTTTTCCGTAAAGCGAATGGAATATACGACTCACTTTTAAACATAAAGGAAATAACTTCAATAAATGTAAATTTTAATGAGTAAGACCTCTCAATCATAATTATATTTTTAATTTAAATCCTTATTTACATTTCAATTCCAAATCAATCACCTTCAGACCAATATATTACAAAAAAATCATTTTTTTATTTAGACAAGTAGGCTATCTACATAAAAACTAAAAAGTAAATAAATATAAATTAAAAAAAGTAAATTTCTTATTTTCGTTTATCTTTGACATTGTCCGTTTGTAAAGCAAGGTTCGATACCCTTAATCCAGTTTGTTTAGTTTATTGTTTTCATTCTTTTTTAATCCTAGAGTATTATTTATATTGTGTGGTAACAATGACATTAATTTAAGGTTGTAGTATAGACGTTTCGACGACACCCAGTAAGAGGGGGGGGGAATTAATATAAACCTTTGAGGAAAACATTTCTAGCTATGGAAAGGTTGACTCAGTGGCAAAATGCTTACCCAAACTTTTTAAAATTTAATTAATGAATAAATTACCATCCACTACAGGTTCAAAAAATGTATTTTATAAACATTTAAAATTTTGTGTAAGATATAAAAAACATTTGTAATAATTCTTTTTGAATATGATAGCTTTTCAATTAAACTGTAGGAAAGAATAATTAAAAACTTTTTATTTTGTGCTAAGAGGTTTTATTTATTTAAATTTAAGATTACGCCACAGTTGCTGTAATTCAAAGTAAATTGTTTATACTTCGCCTTCATGACGTTTTGAAAAATCTTGATACAGTATTATCTTAAAATAATAATTTCATATACAAGCTCATACATTTAAGAATCGTCAATGTAGACAGATGGGGGTGTTGTGGTTTATGCGATGGATAGTTGAGGGAAGAATAATCCGCTGAACAGACAGAAATATAATCAATTAGGCCGAGGAACAACAAATACAGCTACAAAGTATCCGATTAGGATAGCTTTGGTTATTTAAAAAATGTTAAGTTTAAAGTTGCTTGTTGTAATCATCTTGAATTCACTGATTAAACTAAAATTAAATGATACTTAACTAAGTAAATACGTAATGGCTTACTTGCTGACGCGTTTCGAAACAATAGTTCCTTTTACGAAGCAAAGCCTCTACACTAGTAGAGTAGAGGCTTTCTTTCGTAAAAGGAACTGTTGTTTCTAAACGCGTCAGCAAGTAAGCCATTACGTATTCACTTAGTTAAGTATCATTTACTTATATGTTAAGTTTGCTAACGTCAACTGAACTATTCGCGAAGGAAGCATCTACCTCCTCTGTAGTGGTAAAACTTACATGTTTTGCTGAGATAATTATGAACATCTGCTAGTTTTGTATTGTGTATTGTGCCTTGCGCCACTATGATTTCCTTTACTTAACTTAATTGAAAATACAATTACAAAGAGGTTTTGTAACATTTAATACCTATCCGATTATGATGCGCTTGGTAATTTAAAAAAAATAGGTTGTAGCACTCGGGAGGGGGATTTCGAATTGAGAAAAACATTTAAGGCTGCGTAATGAAAAGTTATTTAAACATTTGTTGTCTAAACAGTCGTGCTTATAACATTTAATTCACTTTGAGGTGCTCATAGCTTAAATTGGCGGAAATTATACTGATGCAGAATTGGATATTTATGTCTATCCAATAAGTTTTTGTAAACGTCGATTTACAAGTTTTGACTTTAAAACATTATTGCCCATTACATAACGTACCTTGTATGAATATCCTTAGTACTGATAGTAACTTTAATATTTGTTTTCTATAAAACCAAACCTAATCTAACGAATACTGTATCTAGTTTGTAAAATAACTAGACCCTTGACAGTATTAATAAATTTAACGTTGAATTCGCTATTTTTCATAAACAATTCTAGCTTAAACAGTTTCGTGTATGTTGGGATCTTGAGGTTATGTTTGTATTTTTTTCCAACTTCAAGTATTTGTTTTATATTAAGCACTATTTATTTTTTTGCAACATAAAAATCACTGCCATTTTGTTTTAAAGTATTTTTAAATAACAATTATTGCAGTTAGTCTAGGGTCGTAATTTAAAATTTTTTAAATGATTAAAATAAGAAGGCTATGCAGGAGACATTTCAGACATTTTTAAAATGAAAATAGTAACAGCTGCGAATACGAGAAGAGATACTGTACTAGAATAATACAAGAAAACTCAAGCAACCGAATACAGCGAACCGATAACACCATGTTAACACGGTGCACGCTGGTATAGACTGAAAACATGAGCCAGCCTCTTTAAGGTTATGTTCTAGGTTTACACTTGATAACCTGTCGATGTACTTACTGTACGCTTGTATAAATAGTGCAATGCCTTTAATGTACACAAGTGACAGACGAATAAAAAACGTGAACAAAACTTTAATATCTTCAGGCACATATTTTCTCAGCCTTAGAGGATTACATTTTCATGTTCTAGTAGTTTTACTTGAATGAATTGTCGCTCCGTAATAAACTCTCTAAATTCAATCTATGTCTGACTATAATAGTAATAAACAATTACGATTCTATAGTACTACATAATGTATAATGTACTTCATTTTCTTTTATATTAAAAGTGGCTACAATCTTTCTTTACTCTAAGACATTTACATTTTTATAGTATTAAAAGATTCTTTTTCTACTAATACACTCTCCATAAGTTTCCGGGATGACTTATTTTAGAAGAACTGTTCTTAAATAGCGTCTTTTTATTCAGAAGTAGCAACTTCTAGAAGTGTATAATACATTTTGTAGATATATAGATTCTTCGAAACGTGTGATACTAGCTGATAAAGACTTTAATGCTATAATTAAGAAGTAAGTTTTCAGTCTAAAATATTAATAACATAAACCTAAATGTAATTAAATAACGTAAACAAAAATTCAAAATATAGTAAAACTAAATAACTGTGTCTTAAAAATAAATTACTGTAACTTAAAACAAATAACCGTGACTGGAAATAAATAACCTCGACTTGAAAACCGCTTAAGGTAAAATACCTAGAGAATTGATTTTAAATTCAGAAACAGGTATAAAACAAATATTTTTCACGAAATATTGTCGTTTAAAATGCGCTAAAAACTAAGCATTGCGCCTGTCATCGCCTCCATTAAATGGTAAATATCCATTCAAGCTCGTCGGAAAAAAAGGCGTAGTGCACTAACTTAAATTCAAATTGTTCACTTAACAATCTAAAGGGGTCATCATGGTTAAGATGCCTTAATATAAATAGAAAAGTTGTGTATGAATAGTAAAAGAAACATCAAGTGACCTTTGATAGTGTAAAGAAAGTTGTCAAGATAGCCCTCTTACGTTTCCATAACCCAAATAAATAACTGTGGCTTCAGAATAAATGACAATAGTTTAAAAGTAAATAACTGTGACTTTAAAATGAATTACCGTGACTCAAAAATAAATAACTGTGACTTTAAAATAAATTACTTGTTGTAACTCAAAAATAAATAACAGTGACTTACACATAATCTACTTATTGTGACTGAGTGTAAAAATGAGTCAAAATAAGTGCAGTAATGATAACAGATATTTAGAAAAGCTTGTAGAATAAAAATAAAATAAAATGACTTTATAAATAAGTTGCATTATTGGTTATAACAACCATTTAAAACATAATAATTAAGTAATAAAAAAAATATAAGTTAATTCCTACTTAAGTCAACAAAATTAAATTTTATTTTACTTCCTTTTATGTATATACATATGTAAAAATAACAATATTAAGTGATAAAATAGAAAGCGAATTTCCTTGCAATTTCCATTTTCCTTTCTATGTATGGTGATGCACATTTTTGTTTGTTTGTTACTATTTATATGCTTTCTTACATTTTATATTACGCAAAGGAAAAATTCATATACTTCTTTGAGAAACATGCTTTTAGCTATGGTAAAGTTGGCTCATTGCCAAAAGTGGTAGACATTAAACATCAACATACTCAGTTCGAATCCGGCCTACACCTCCAGTTTTTATAATTTATTGAAAAATATTTGAAAAAACTGTTTTAACATCAATTGTCATGCACGTTAGGTTTAAGAAACCGTATTTGAACTTGATTGGATGAATAAAAATGTATTTTATCAGCGATTGAAATTTTTGTACAAGATATATATATATATATATATATATATATATATATATATATATATCAGGAGAGTGTGAGCTAATAGAAGGAATTTAATAAAGCACAACAATATACGTTAGGTGTACCTGCATTAACGTTTATCTTGCCGTAAAATTATTGCAAACGTACCAATTATTCTGTAAAAACGCACAGAAAACATTGCACGTTGCATAAAGTAATAGTAAATCCCACGCTCTAATAGATTACGTTGTGCACCTGCAGAGTAACAGGAACACGTCTGCAGGATATATTTCTGACGTCACGCGCAACCAGGGATCGAGTTAAAGGCAGTTATTAACCTAACCTAATACTGGAGCAGATTGCAAATCATCCAGAGGTAATTACAACCAGGTGTTTAACGGGAGTTGCAACATGAATTAACAGTATCCAGCTGCGATTCGAACCTTGTTGCCACAACAAACTAATGTCGGCTTCAAATCATTAACAAAGTCAATGATTTCCCGTTTGTAAAGATAAACGCCATTTGCTATAATTGTTTTGGTCGCTGTATAACTCTTCTGCCTCGCTAATACGTCGTTTGTAAAGCTTAAGATTTTTTAAATCTCTTTCTGTCACGATCGTTTTCGTGCAGCAGTTTAAAAGCCATTATTGTTTTAATTATTTTAAGTATCTATTTAAAAATATATTTAGATTATATACGCAGCAAAGTAGGTTTTCTCAGAAGGATAGGTTTCTTTCTTACTTTTTACTTCTTTTTTTCATCTTTTACTGGCTGAAACAATTACATTAAAGTGACCCGTTGTGAGATAAATTTTATAATAATGTCAACCTCTCACGAGGAAATTAAAATAATTTAATTAAAGATAGTTTTTATATAAAACTATTACAAAAAAAAAAAAAAAAAAAAACTGAGAGCAGTCAATAAATACACGTATGCAATGAAAGCAAAATACCTTATCTCAATTTCTGTGTGTTTTAATTATAATTAACAAATAGCATTATGATTGCGTGAAAGTGTAATTATTTTTAAACCTTTTCAGTTTAAGTATATAATAACCCACCCCATAATGTCTTAAATCCCCCTTCCAGGAGGAATTTTGGTTGCGTTACTGCTTTGCATTGTTCGTTTTTTGCTCAGAATCTCGTTGCACTACTTCAGAAATCTTCGATTCTATCTGTTTATGTTAACTTTGTAACATATTTCTACTAAGAATATAAAATAAAACAAATAGTACTTACAGGAGTTCATAAAACAAACATAAAAACAAATAGAGTTCCATATAGTACTCACACACAGTCATTAATTAGTAAATACATTAATAAATAATTTCAGATGAATATTTAAATTAAAAAAAAAATTTCAACAAATCTTTCTTATAAATACATATTTTATATAATTTAAAACATACAGAAATAAAACAACGTATGGCAGCGGTTGCGATGTTTACCCTTGGATTCTGTTACGCCCTGTCTAATCCTTCACTAATCCGCTTACATTGACCAAATGCTGCTCGATGTGTAATGTTAGGATTATGTGACAGCTATTTCGCAGGCTAATGCGATGAAGCCACAGAGATACTCTAACGAGATCGCGCTAAGCTCCAAGGATTAATTTCTCCTTCCGTTACAAAGTTCCTATCGACTACAAAGGAGTTCATACTGGAGAGAGAGAGTTCTAACTTGTAAATTACTTGATGTTAAGGACGTGTTTCATTTCCAACTATTGAACGTGATTTTAATGAATTATTAGGTTTACGTATTTTCCTTAGTAGTTTCGGAGGCCATTTAATTAAGCATAACATCAGTATAAATACTATTACATTTGCAAAACCAATTTTGTAACATTAAAACCTGTTCCTTTGAATTTTGGTCTAAGGTCGTTATTTAAAGATTGTAATTATTTACTAATAGATTTGTTATTGTGTTGATCATATGGATTTGTAACTATACTACGTAATAAAAGAATATGTAATCTTTGTATTTTTCTATTACTGGCTACCACTACATAGTCCTTGTCTGTCAAAAGCAATTTAACAATAGTCAAACTCGTATGGGTCAAATAACTACAACCATGCCAGACATCTAGATACGATCAAACAAGTAGAACTGCAATGGATATAGTCGAATCACTTAACGTTGTAGTTCAAAATATTTTATTTTTGTAGACGAACGACTAGTAGGTAATTCATAGGGCCAGGTCAGCACGAGTGTGTGTGAGAGGGTCACCTAATACTTTAGGGTGCTTCCGAGTTTGTAAGGAGTATAGAGCATGTTTTATTTCGGTTTCTATTTACAGTGGTAGTGAGTTAGTAACGGAAAACTGTTTTGGGAAGGGATGAGGAATAAATAGATTGGTTACAGGGAACTCACCTCCGGGCGATTGAAAGGCATGGAATTTTATTTTACTATTAGACCCTACAAATAATTTGAGGACCAAAAGATATTTATTTACATTAAAAGCCCTATACATTCCATCTGGTAGCCAACCACCTATAAATGAATTCATTTGTAAAATATCCATCTCATTCTGTAAATCCCTGTCACAACCCTCAAGGCGATAATATCCAACAGACACACTTAACTTAAAAGCTTAGTCTTTTCTCAAGTTATACGGCAGTGTTGAATTTTGTCTAAAAATACATTTTTGCGATATACCGTTTACTGTACTATTACACTATACAGTATTATAGAATATAAACTCGTTTGCTTTTATGTATTTGCGTAAAATTATTTTACCCAGGCGTCATTATTTGTATTAATTGTTTTATATACAGGGTGGACCTATTCAACTAACTTAATCTTGGTCTATTTAAATACAATGTAAAATAACATTTTCCTCTTCTAACGTACTCAGCATTCCACAAGTCATGTTACAAATAAAATTTCTACGCATACCCCAGGTGTAACACGCCGCCGGTGCCACTTGTATACGTGCTAAGAATCTAACAGGCAATGACTCAATCCACGACCTCTTTAATTGAACCGATTCCGTTTAACCTCAACTTACTAACTATTCAATGTAACTCAATGCATGTTATAGGTTAGGTAGTATTTCTTACGATGTTTCTTTGTACTGAATTTACTTCCGCAATGTAAGAGACGCAATTAAGTTAACCTAATTCTGTCAATTAAAAACGAAGGTTAATTGTTCCATAAAAACCAGTCGCACTTTAGTTGCATTTACAGAGCTTTTATAACGATACAAAAAATAATCCGGAAATTTGAAGATTTGCTAGATTATTTAAAATGTTAGCATCGTTCATATATATTCATTAAAGCTTAGTTTATATAGTTTTAAAATATATGACCTATTAATTCTAAGAACAAGAACATTCTTTATTTCAAAGTGCAACTCGCTCTGCGCTAAAGTAGTTTAACCTAAACTCCACGGCGCTTTATTTAGCCACCGACTGTGACAGCTTTATCCAATCAAAACTCTTAGAATTTAGAACTTTTCATTCCTTTTGAATCAAGAACTTAAATAAATAGTTTTTTCTGTTTTCATATCGTTTTGAAAATATTCCCAATTTCAGTACTCTATCTATATTTGGTATAGATATTTGATCTAGAGATTTGATATTTATTTGAATATAACAACCTTAATATTGTTTATCCAAATTAGTCTAGTTTCATTCTGATGGAATAAGAACTTGTTTCGTACAATATACAATTTGAAAAATTGTACCGAACAAAAAACAGAGTTGCTATTAAAGCCCATGGCACTATATTATTGCATTACCATCCAGTTTTAAGCTATAAGAGTTTCAAGTCTCAAGGGCGTTGAGAAGTTAGTTGAAATCAGATTGAAAAGTTTGAATCTTTCAGGAAAATGAGCTAAAAGAAGTTCCATAAAATAAGAATATTTATCTCAAAAGTATAAGTACGAGGTTAACTTTTACACGGGAGCCCCAACGACCTACGGTTTGAAACAATCCCACAGTATTGGTGATTTTCGTCTTTTTACAGTTTATGATTTTAGTTTCGCTTTCGAGTTGAAATTATATAATAATAATAATAAATTTATTTGTATACCGGACGAATTTCAATGAGAAATTTACCACATTTGTTACAAAAATTTATAAAATATAAATATATTAGATACAAGAAGTTATATTTTACGTTTTGTTCTACTCATTTGCCATCAATGTTGTAAAGGCTTGTCTTTCTTACTTTGTTATCGATGTTGCAATGTTTTGTGCTCCATTTGGTACCGATGTTCTAAAACAGGGGTCTCCAAACTTTTTTACTCAAGGACCACACCGAGAGCTACTGGAGGAAAGGCCGGCCAGCAATATTTCAGGGCAGAAGGTCTAGGAATAATATTGTGAATGTAAATTAGTATGTACTGCAGTATTCGTAAATTGGCAGCATAGCTGATCTGTCCACGATGTATGTGCTACTGCAGTAGTATTTGTAAATTGGCAGCATAGTTGAACTGTCCACAAAGTAGATTCTACTGCAGTATTTCTAAATTGGAAGAATAGCTGAACTGTCCACGATGTAGATGCTACTGCAGTATTTGTGCATTGGCGGCATAGTTGAACTGTCCACGTTGTATATGCTACTGCAGTATTTGTAAATTAGCAGCATAGCTGAACTGTTCTCGATGTAGATGCTACTGCAGTATTTGTGCATTGGCAGCATAGTTGAACTGTCCACGTTGTATATGCTACTGCAATATTTGTGCATTGGCAGCATAGTTGAACTGTCCACGTTGTATATGCTATTGCAGTATTTGTAAATTAGCAGCATAGTTGAACTGTACACGATGTAGATGCTACTGCAGTATTTGTAAATTAGCAGCATAGCTGAACTGTTCTCGATGTAGATGCTACTGCAGTATTTGTGCATTGGCAGCATAGTTGAACTGTCCACGTTGTATATGCTACTGCAGTATTTGTAAATTAGCAGCATAGTTGAACTGTACACGATGTAGATGCTACTGCAGTATTTGTAAATTAGCAGCATAGCTGAACTGTTCTCGATGTAGATGCTACTGCATTATTTATAAATTCGCAGCATAGCTGAACTGTCCTCGATGTAGATACTACCGCAGTATTTGTAAATTAGCAGCATAGCTGAACTGTTCTCGATGTAGATGCTACTGCATTATTTATAAATTCGCAGCATAGCTGAACTGTCCTCGATGTAGATGCTACTGCAGTATTTGTAAATTGGCAGCATAGTTGAACTGTCCACGATGTAGATGATACTGCAGTATTTGTAAATTAGCAGCATAGCTGAACTGTACACGATGTAGATTCTACTGCAGTATTTATGCATTGGCAGCATAGTTGAACCGTCCACGTTGTATATGCTACTGCAGTATTTGTAAATTAGCAGCATAGCTGAACTGTTCTCGATGTAGATGCTACTGCAGTATTTGTGCATTGGCAGCATAGTTGAACTGTCCACGTTGTATATGCTACTGAAGTATTTGTAAATTAGCAGCATAGCTGAACTGTTCTCGATGTAGATGCTACTGCAGTATTTGTGCATTGGCAGCATAGTTGAACTGTCCACGTTGTATATGCTACTGCTGTGTTTGTGCATTGGCAGCATAGTTGAACTGTACACGTTGTATATGCTACTGCAGTATTTGTAAATTAGCAGCATAGTTGAACTGCACACGATGTAGATGCTACTGCAGTATTTGTAAATTAGCAGCGTAGCTGAACTGTTCTCGATGTAGATGCTACTGCCGTATTTGTGCATTGGCAGCATAGTTGAACTGTCCACGTTGTATTTGCTACTGCAGTATTTGTAAATTAGCAGCATAGTTGAACTGTACACGATGTAGATGCTACTGCAGTATTTGTAAATTAGCAGCATAGCTGAACTGTTCTCGATGTAGATGCTACTGCAGTATTTGTGCATTGGCAGCATAGTTGAACTGTCCACGTTGTATATGCTACTGCCGTATTTGTAAATTAGCAGCATAGTTGAACTGTACACGATGTAGATGCTACTGCAAGTATTTGTAAATTAGCAGCATAGCTGAACTGTTCTCGATGTAGATGCTACTGCAGTATTTGTGCATTGGCAGCATAGTTGAACTGTCCACGTTGTATATGCTACTGCAATATTTGTGCATTGGCAGCATAGTTGAACTGTCCACGTTGTATATGCTATTGCAGTATTTGTAAATTAGCAGCATAGTTCAACTGTACACGATGTAGATGCTACTGCAGTATTTGTAAATTAGCAGCATAGCTGAACTGTTCTCGATGTAGATGCTACTGCAGTATTTGTGCATTGGCAGCATAGTTGAACTGTCCACGTTGTATATGCTACTGCAGTATTTGTAAATTAGCAGCATAGTTGAACTGTACACGATGTAGATGCTACTGCAGTATTTGTAAATTAGCAGCATAGCTGAACTGTTCTCGATGTAGATGATACTGCATTATTTATAAATTGGCAGCATAGCTGAACTGTCCTCGATGTAGATACTACCGCAGTATTTGTAAATTAGCAGCATAGCTGAACTGTTCTCGATGTAGATGCTATTGCAGTATTTGTAAATTAGCAGCATAGCTGAACTGTTCTCGATGTAGATGCTACTGCATTATTTATAAATTGGCAGCATAGCTGAACTGTCCTCGATGTAGATGCTACTGCAGTATTTGTAAATTGGCAGCATAGTTGAACTGTCCACGATGTAGATGCTACTGCAGTATTTGTAAATTAGCAGCATAGCTGAACTGTCCACGATGTAGATGCTACTGCAGTATTAATAAATTGGCAGCATAGCTGAACTGTCCACTATGTAGATGCTACTGCAGTATTTGTGAATTGGCAGCATAGTTGAACTGTCCACGTTGTATGTGCTACTGCAGTATTTGTAAATATGCAGCATAGCTGAACTGTCCACGATGTAGATGCTACTGCAGTATTAATAAATTGGCAGCATAGCTGAACTGTCCACTATGTAGATGCTACTGCAGTATTTGTGAATTGGCAGCATAGTTGAACTGTCCACGTTGTATGTGCTACTGCAGTATTTGTAAATATGCAGCATAGTTGAGCTGTCCACAATGTAGAAGCTACTGCAGTATTCGTAAGTTGTATCATCCAAACTCTCCAAGATATGCATTCTATAGAAATTAGTCAGCGTTAACTGCTTGTACCGTATGGATGATAAAATTTTATTTAGGCACCCATTAATTATTAATAAAGGAAATTATTTATCATATACCTAAAAACCGGTGTAACCTATTCATTGTTCCTATATATTGCAATTTTCGGTGGCGTACAATATTGCAAAAAAAATAAGACGTAACCCTTGCAATCCCATACTGTAATAGCAAATTAGAAAAAAATGTATGCATTGAGAACAATTAAAGTTGCATTTGTGAAGCACAGTAATTATTTCCTATGTTAAGGCTAGAGGATTGAGTTTACGTCTCCAAGCAAGGCCATTTATTTATCAGATAACCTTATAAAATAATTTATTGCTACACTGACCCCTACAATGGACTGTTTTTACGAAATTAATTCTCTAACAAAACAATTTTAGAATTGAGTTTTTCTTAAAACTAAATTTGTTATAGCTTCAATATGTGATGTCATTCAACCAGGAGTTCAATCTGTCAATTAAACTAGTTTTATTTTCAAAGCATACAATCAGTTTACGCTTCGTATTTAAGATAGGTTTTTATCTGACACATTAACGCACAACGACCTCTAAATGCCGTCATTAGAAACCTCTTGCAATGTCAGCTGGGAAACTGGTTTCAGGCGTTTCCTGCTCATGTGTTTGTGTCAGGATTTCAAACATTTACCACAAATTCATGGTAATTCTAAAAGGTTATCTTTGACATACATTAGATCTTTTAAAGCATAGTTTTTATTTACATTTGTGATATTATTTTGTTATTCTAATTGGTAATAATTTATTTTTCACTCAATCTTAAATCAATTTTAGCTCCAAACTATTAACACTATATGCCCTATTTGTACTCCTTCACTATAGGCCCTATTTGTACTCCTTCACTATAGGCCCTATTTGTACTCCTTCACTATAGGCCCTATTTGTACTCCTTCACTATAGGCCCTATTTGTACTCCTTCACTATAGGCCCTATTTGTACTCCTTCACTATAGGCCCTATTTGTACTCCTTCACTATAGGCCCTATTTGTACTCCTTCACTAATATCCTTTTATTTTAAATTTGATTTTTTACACTTTTCATTACAAATATAAATAACTATTGTTATTTAAATTTAATTGAATTGCATAAATATAGTTCAATTATTCTTTCGTTTTCCATTATTTCATTTCTCGTCATGCTTTTATTATTGCATGCATTATTTATTTCATTAATTAATCTAATTACGTTATACATCCCACCTAATAAATAACTCATTGGTTTAGTTATTCATGAATTTATTTATTCATTCTCTTAATCTTTAATTCGTTTATTCTTCTAAATTTCAAACCATTAATTCCATTTTGAGTTAATGACATTATTTCAATCTTTTATTTTTAGTTCTTCTATTTTCCCGTTTTTTATTCATTTAAGCATTCATTCCGTTAATAACTCTTTCATGGAGTAATTCAGTCAGTCAATCTTTAGCTCCTTTATTTTTCATTCTCTCTTTCACTCAGCCTTTCTCATTTAATTCCTATGTATTCTTTGTAGGCTATGTACTTTCAAGCAGTTTTATGTTTTATATCCTTAGATTTATTTGTTCTTCCTTCGTTTTGTTGTTTTTCTAGAAAGTGGATAAATTATGTTTATATTAATTGAAATTTCACCATTAAATGTTAACCATTTTCTTATTACACAAGGAAGCAATACATTTTATGTTATCTTTGTCGAATTCGTTGTTTGATAATACAAAACGTTGTTTTGTATATTTTAAAGTGAAGAAAACATTTCATCGAGATGAAGTGAAATTTAGGAAACATTAGTACCGTTCAGTACCTGAAAAAATAGTCTGTTTTACATAAAAGAAGGGGTATATTTAAAAGTTGAAAAAAGAACCATACTATCTAAAGGAAGGCAAGAAACCATAGATCCAATTGAAACATTTTGTGTTTGCTAACAGTACTTGTGAGAAGTAATCGACAGTAACTTGAGAATTATACACGAGCAGGTTGATACCATAAATAATAAAGTTATCATTAATTTCTTAAAGGTGTTTGGTTAAAGTGTTTCATATCTTTATAAATTATATAAGGAGTTCATAAGACATATATTTCACTTTTACGTAAAATAAAAACTTCACAAAACCGATGAAGTCTTTCTAAACCCTTTACGAAAAAGGTTTTAAAAATAATTATAAGGTTTGTTGTTTTTAAAGGATACGTTTAAATAAACTACTGCGCATAGAAAATGTTACTATTACAGTATTAAAATTTTTATAAAAATAAATTTGCATTAAAATGGAAACTAATGAACGAATGTGATTAAATCACTATTTAAGTAAAATAAATAAGGCAAAACGTTAAGCAGGTGTGAACTAATTGTAGTAGTTTTAGCAAAAAAGTGAAACAAAAATTTTTAAAATGAATTTAAAAATTTTGCTAAACGTTATCCTTGAACTCTGAAGTCAAATAATGTTAACAAACGTGACTAGAAATATATATATATATATATAAATTCTACATATATGTATATATATATATATATATATATATATATATATATATATGTGTGTGTGTGTGTGTGTGTGTGTGTGTGTGTGTGTGTTTCTGTGCGTGCGTGCGTGCGTGCGTGTGTGTGTGTGTGTGTGTGTGTGTGTGTGTGTGTGTGTGTGTGTGTGTGTGTGTGTGTGTGTGTGTGTGTGTGTGTGTGTGTGTGTGTGTGTGTGTCTGTGTCTGTGTGTCTCATGAGCAATCGGTCATAACAGTATATTAATTATAGGAATGGAACTTGCTCTGAGAATATTCTTCTTATAACATTTCCTATAACATTTTCTTATAACATTTGATAATAATTAGTAAAATTAGATTTACATGTCTAAATCACCAATTTACTTATCAAACACGCTATTAACGTGCGATTACATTGGCTGATGATTACAAATTGTAGTAGTTTAACCTTTTGACCTTGATATCCGCACCAGGCACACGGATGAAAATGCTATTAAACAAATACCACGCAAATAGTGTGCAGAAACACTACTTTCGCAATAGACAACATTTACATTAAAATAATTAGGCTGTAATTTATTCTAAATAGAATTAGACAGAAGTAGACAGAAATAGAATTATGTTATTTATTTCATTAAAAAAGACTTTCTGAAAAGTATTAAGCTAAGTAAATTAAGTGAAAGAATATTTTGTTCAATTTAACGCAAAGATTAGTCTTTTTATATGCCTTTTGAAAAATATTAAACACGTTTTAGAGAGAAATGACAAAAAGTTTAACCTTTTTAAGGTAGTAAAATATTCAAATATTAAAAAAGTTTACCTCAAGAATTAAAGAGAGCTGAGGTATATATTCTAAATTATATTGTTCACAATTGGAATACATATTCCCTTTAAAGAATATCAATGGACATGTTTTCCCCAACTTTTATTGCTAATGAGCGTCTTTCCTCCCCTTTCTTCTAACTTATACTCCTCTCTCTTAAGGAGAATAGAGATACAAAATTCCCTACCACCCTGACAGAGTATACCTACCCAAGGAATAAATTCCTACATTTGTGAGCTTCCACCATATCTCACTAAAACAATAAAAACAAATGAAATATAACATGGGCATAGTAACATTTACAAATTTTCTAGACTGACAGAAAGCATAAACATGAATATAAAAAAATATTGTATTTTAAGATAGTAAAAAATACTATGTTTACTGTTTAAAATATAAATTTAATAAATATAACATTAAATAGTTTGAGCTGTAAAATATTTACTGATGTTTTAAATTATAAGCACGTTAATATACTTAAACAACAATCTTACTTGCGAGTCGACTTTCGAGAGCTATATTTTAGAGCCATAGAAGACATCAGTATTTTTCAAGTTGTTGGGCTTGTGAAACCTTGTGGTCATTTGGTATACCGATACTGTTCTGTTATTGGTTTCACTACACAATCTTTAAGTTACGATTGCTCTATGCTGTGTTTAATTTTCCCAACTAAGTTGAACAATTTATAATCATTTAATTTCATTTGAGCAGTCTATTAATGTTTAAAAATGATAGCACTGTAATATAGCTCTCGAAAGTGGATCGCAAATATATCAAGTAAGATTCTCTTTAAAGTACATATATTAAAGTATAAGTGATTAGTGAATACAAGCAAATATTTTTGTTATAATTAAAATATATATTTTAAACCACGCTATTTTTAACCATTTGAATATATTACCGATTCAATATTTCATTTTGATTAGTCTATAAGAGACTAAAATTGCATTTATTTATTTCTAATACTATACAAGTGTTTTCATATATTGCAAATAAACATGTATTTTTTCATAGCCTTTGATGTTCATGTTTTATCCATTCAATATTTAACGTATTGTTTTAATAAATACCTAAGGTATTGTTTTCTTCATAATAACTAATAGATAAAAGAACTTCAAGAAAACAATATAAACTATTAGTCTGTAATGCTCGGTCAATAGAAACGCCCTTTGTCTGTAATTGAAGGTTTAGTAGCTATTGACGTTTGCTGATGAATAGACAACAATTAGCGCGATTAATTTGATTATTGATTATCTAACCTGGTAATAACCTTGCCTGTGTACCGTTCCAAAGTTCAGATCCCAGTTGGATGTTCAGTTCAAATACATAGCTTTTCAATTAAAAGTTCATAGAGTTAAATAGAAATGTTTGACACTGTATTGTACGAGAAGGCAGCAAGATTATTGAACGGTTAAAAGAGCTGTAATTATATGATAATTAAAACTGTTGTTAAAGTCTATGGTTCAGAATTTATCTATGAAAGAGATTGCTAAAATTTCTGTTTTTTGTGTTAGAAAAGGAAGAAAGAGAGAGTTTGAGTTGCTTGTATTTATTTGATTTTTTTTACAGGAATTAACAGCTGATTAAAATATGAAAATAAAATTATACCTAATACTTATAATATTATGCCTACTTTATAAATAATTTCATGACCGACTTATGTTATTTTGGATGTAGGATTGAATTTGTTCTTTACGGTAGTTGTACAGCTGATTAAAATATGAACTCCTGGTGTAAGGGCCACTGAGAGGATCAAGACCCCTCAGAAGAGTTAAAAAGATTCTGTTTAATCATTTATAGGCTAAATTAATATTTTATAATTTCAATTCTGTAATAATTTTACAAATTTTACATTAATTTCAAACCCACTCAAGGAAACTAAAAAATTCCACTTGAAGATAATTTTCCTATGAAACGGGTTTGCATAACTTTAGTACTGTTAAATATATATAACAGCCTTCAATACGCGTATTCTTATAGTTACGATGGTTCACAGCCTGACGATGGTCACACATTAGAAAAAATACATACTAGAGCGCCTAAATAGATTGTCTGTGGCTTATATCCATGCGAAAACTCTTCCCAATAGAGGACGAAGTTTCAATATAACTCAACATTTCTTTGTAAAATTGTATTTTGTTGTAATAGGTTATGTGTTTTTACGAATTATTATATCTCGCAAGCCTGATTTCTTAAAGTAAACACTATTATTTATTTAGGTAATGTTCATTTATGCAAATTTCAAATATTCATAAGTGTACTATTTAAATGTATTTAAATAAAGGACAAATATGATTAAATAATTGTTACGACTTGTGTCTAAGTCTAAGCGTTGGTATGACGTAAAATGGCATTTAATTTTAAACTTTTTACCTTAGATTATAGATTAGCACCCCTATCTCTTCGAAATGCCAATACCCCCTTCAGAAGAGATTATTTATGGCTTCGCTTTTGCCTGATTGTGATATTTCACAGATCCTACATGTGTAATAAAATTGGATATTTGTCGTCATTTCGTCACTGAAACGTTAATCCAATAGGAACAAAGTAAAACCTTAGCAATAGACAAGAGGTTTTTATAAAAACTGACAATTTAATGTTTTGTAACCGTAAGAAATAACGTTGAATTTATTTCCAAAACGGCATCATACTACTAATTTGGTAACAATAACGATGACTCCTTTTTATACCATTAACGTGATTTAAAAGTTTTTCGACAATAGCGAAAAGCACATCAGTGTTGAAATGTATTTATTCCTTAATTTTATTTTTTACAATATTGATGCAGCAATACATTATTATCGGCATATCAACAATTCCTGTCATACTACTTAAAATAAATCGTGCTACGAGTGTACTGTTAAACTCACTTTAACAAAATAAATGCTTTTCAAAGGGCTAGAAAACAGTTCTAACATTATTTTCAATTCTATGACGTGTTTAATTAAAACAGCAAGGTGAATGACCTCGATCGTGTGACAGTTCGTAGTCACATGACTCTTAATATGGCTGTGTATATTTTTTTTAACCGCTTGTTATAAATGTAGATAATTTAGTTATTTATTAAAAAAAACTGCAAAATTAAATACTTGAAATCTATTTTCGTTTGGTCTAATAATTGATTAGATGCCTTCTTTAGACAACGAATTTTGGTTTGTAACTATACCTGTTATTACTAAAATTAATTAGTGTAATCGTTAAATGAGAATTATTTTTTTACCGGTAGGTTGAATACGTTTTAAATTTTAAGGAATATACCTGTGAATGTATCGATTCAAAATTATAAAAAAAACAATTACAAATGTTTGTAAACACGTCTACAGAAAACGAAATATTTAACAATTTTTAAAACTTTTTGAATTAACCACACACAAAATATTAAAATTTAGTTTGTGAGAATACCAACCTACAACCAATAATAATATTAAAGCGTTTATTTATTATTTATTACAAACCTCAAATTATTTATTTACATTTAGATTTTCAATGACAGTCGTCATCATCCTCAGTGGAGTATAACTTCACACGATCCAATCATAACTAGCGTTATCTTTGTTTCGTTATGTTTGTCCAAAAATTATCAGTTGAGAATAAATTGTATAGAGTTTAAAATAGCCGATTTTTTTACATTAAGGTTCACAACATATGGTATAAGTGAAAGAACAAATAATCTATTTATCAATATAATGAATGTAAATCGTATGAGGTTTAAAATTGTTTTAGGTACAGGTTTGATTTTATTAGATTGTGTATTTTAATGGGAAAGGTATTTGAAGATTGTTGTAAAATCTCACGATATTCAGACATTCCAACTTAAACTGAAAGCATTTTAGTAATAGTAAAATAAATACTGAATGACAACATTTTTTAAAATATACTTAAAAAACATAACCTTTATTGATGTACGTTCCGACGTGCTACTACCGCTGTTCCGACGTGCGACTACCGCTGTTTCGACGTGCGACTACCGCTATTTTCGTGATTTTTTTTACTTTTCTTATGTATTTTTACGTCCTAAACACGAATCCAACATTAATGATTGTCGCTGACGCCGTTTTTTTAAAATATACTTAAAAAACATAACCTTTATTGACGTAAGTTCAGACGTGCGACTACCGCTATTTTCGTGAATTACCTACGAATGACTACCTACGAAGTATCCAGTCAGGATAGATGTGGTTATAATTATATTCAATTTTACTATATACCTATATTGAAATATACATACAAAGTAATCAGTCAGGATAGATTTGGTTATAGTATTATACAACATTACTATATACCTACATTAAAATATACCTATGAAGTATCAAGTCAGGATAGATTTGGTTATAATTTAATAAAAATAGATAATAATTCTGAATAAAATTATTACCAAATCTAATCTGACTGGATACTTTGTAGGTATATTTTAATGTAGGTATATAGTAATGTATAAAATTACAGATCTAGACGTAGTGCAGTGCGCTGTAGCTACTGCGCGCTCGGTTCACGCTATAGGCCTACATGTCATTACAATGTAACATTTAAAATGTGAAATAAAGTAACTTTCACATAAATACATAAAAATGTAGGGAACGTACATATGTAAAAACGTGAAAATACATAAGAAAAGTAAAAACAAATTCACGAAAATAGCGTTAGTCGTACGTCAATAAAGGTTAGTTTAGGTTATGTTTTTTAAGTATATATATAAAAAAAACGGCGTCAGCGACAAAAAATAATGTTGGATTCGTGTCTAGGACGTAAAAATACATAAGAAAAGTAAAAACATTCACGAAAATAGCGGTAGTCGCACGCCGGAATTACCGTTTTTTGAAATAATTTTAATTTTATAAAATCATTAGCATTTCTAATATGTTATTTTCTGTACAGTGTAAAATTTATTCTACATAGCCTGTACACTAGTAGGCCTATGTCATATTTTTTGATACGTTTTACAAAGTTTGTTTAAGTAGATTTTAATTTTGTCTTTTTCTTACTAATAGTACTTTGAATATTATAATTTTTTGAAATTTATAAATGTGAATTTATATATATATATATATATATATATATATATATATATATATATATATATATATATATATAAATTTTTATGATCCCAAGCACAACGTTAATGAATGTTTAACGCATCGTACTTTTGCTCGTAAACTTCAGTTCGCGTCTTTAGACATTTACTACTCCACTAATTTACGACACTAGTGACCTCTTCTGGGCATAATTTAATGAACGTACTTCATGATCCACTTATGCTTTATTGAGTGGTTTTTAGCGATTGTTCCACTCTGATAATCATGGAAGATTTAATGCGTTCTTGTCGGGCCACAATGGTTACGAAATCACGGCACCCGAAACTTTAAATTATTTAATCATCATTTGAAGTTCTTAGCTTAAACAGAACGCGTGCATCGATTAGTGAGAACAAGTCGAGGGTCATTAGCGATGGAATACGATAGAGAGTTCTCGGAAGCCACGAGACTTGGTTTGCAATATGGCGGAGATAAATTGTTTGTGACACACTTATGACAGGTCCTGAACATCTTTGGAATAATAAATAGAGTGAATACGGTAGTATGTTCGGTGAATAGTCGGAGGAAGGAAGTTTGAACCGTTCTCTATATCGTATTATGTTTAATGATTTGTGCGTGTAATTATACGTTATTCTTAGATTTGTGATAATTTCCTAGTTAAAGTTCAATAACCGATCATTCATGATCAGCTATCTTTATGACGTCACTACTACAGCAAACCATAAGGTAAGAAATAACCCCAGTTTTTCCACTATCGACTTGAACTGCTAGTTTACATTATAATTTTAAACACAGCTGTGTATACCCACTTGCCTATACTAGCCCTTACGTTGTTTCTAAATGGCAACTGTCATTTCAAAAAATGTGGTTTCAGTTTGTGAAATTTGTCTGTAAATCCAAAGAGACAGTCATAGTGAGAGTCGACAGTGGGACACATCTCCCGAAACTACAGTTCTCATTTAAGCAAAAAGTTGGTGCTACTAAAGACGTGAGTTTATATAATATATGTTAAAACGTGGAATTCAAGCCGAAGGAATATAGTTAACTTGCTACAAAATATTTATAGTTTCATTCTCCTTACTTACTTATCATGAATCGGTGTTTCCGTTTCTATCTTGCGAATGTGTTTTGAAGTACTTTATTAAACATAGCACTATGTAATATAAACCGAAAGGTCAATTTTGTAGATCGAAATTGAAAGTCGTCTTTGGACAATTTTGTTTGTCACTACTTTGTTGTGTTCAGTTGAGTGTGTGGTTAATAAATAGCGTTTTCTTCTTATTAAGCAACTAAATTCTTCTTGGCACACTGCTAAACTGGTAGACTTTGAAGCAAAAAAAAGGAAAATAAATCGATTAGAGCAATTTTCAGATTTACAAAACAACATTTATATGGAAAATCTTGTTAGTTAGATTTAATGTCATTAAATGGCGAAGAGATTGAGATAAATTTGAATTTTCTAAGTAAATTATCATCTGAGATTCTTAAATACGTTTCTTAATATTACAAGAGATTAGTCTAAATTTTAATTTTAACCTTTTTTTATCTTCGATTATATAATTTCTATAAAGTTCTAAAATGTAGGATTTCTAATATTCTAATAATATATATATACTTTAGAATAGGTTGTCTATAAAGGAAATCTTAGAACTGGCCTTTTTCTCCTACAACACAGTTAATTTCAGGACTTTATCACGCATATTAATTTGAAATTTCATCCTGAGTCAGTAGCATATTGGCTTGTAGGATTTGATTGATTTCGATGGAGGTCCAAATCTGTTCTACCAAAAAACTAATAAAGTTTTTATTTCAATTTTGATTTTTTAGGAACAATTCATTATTTTCATAAAGTTTTAAAAATCAATGTATAAGTGTAGTAAGGAATAAGAATAATTCATCAGACACAAGTTTTTGGGATGCAAATTATTACGAGCAATTAAAAATTCAATATTTTTTTATGAAAATACTAAATGTTTTAAAACAAGCAACACTTTTCCCTGTCTTGTATTCATAAAATATTACTTTTTATAATAATAAGTTCACCTTAGATAATGTATATACTTAATGATTTTGGATGCATCTGTATTAACATTTCTAAAAAATGTGTAATAAAAATAATTAATTTTATATATATTATGAGCGAGGTCCGCGGATCCCCTCTATATAGGCCCACATCATTTCCATGAATATCTGTTGTAAAATAATATGACAGGACTATTTTTAATGACGTCTAGCTGTCTGCAAAATTGGGTAAGGACGTTTACATTGAGGTTTCTCTTATTTATCATAATATTAACAAAACTTAACACCAATGAAAAACAGAAAAAATTAGACCTAATTTTCACTAAATACCAGTTTATTAAAAAACATATTAGTTTAGACGAAGATGCGGGCATCATCGTGAAGGGTTTACACTACGCAGGCAATCGGATACAATATTATGTATTATCATGTCGTCGCCTGATAACGATGTCGTCGTCGAAACCAGTCTTTTTAATAACGTGGTAGGCCTAATTAGTATCATTGTAAATTAGTCTCACTAGCTATGTTATATTATTATGTTATGTTTCACTAGCTATGTTATGTCACTAATAATATATTATTATTTCAATCATAAACAAAATGTAGCATTATACAAGAGATTGTTTCAAAAATTGTTGGTGTTAATTGCTTATGTTTACGCTGCCTTTAATTAGTATTGTGTTTATATACGATTTTACTTTTTACATTCTGTTTATAAATAGTATAGAAATATAAAATCTTTATAAACAGTATGCGCAAATGATAGAGCAAATTGTGCATTCAGTACCCACGTGACATTGAATACAAAAGAATGTAGTCCAACGAGAGACCAAGACACAGCCGATATCAATTAATAAAAACAAAAACAAATGAACAAACGCCAAGTCGCGCCTTCATTATGTCATTCTGTGGATTCATACCGAAGCAGGTCAAGGAAGGTAGAGTGTAGGCTTGCCCCGCCTGACATCAGCGAGATGACGGGCGACAACAATGATTTGCATATTCAACGATGAATTCGTGTTGGGAAACTATAATCCCCGAAGTAGAGGTTGCGAAGATCCGGTAGTGAACATGCTCGCGCCTGAAAATACCGTTGGCCAAATTGCTTGCGATTTAACCTGTTTGGTGTTTGTTTAGGAATACCAGAACTACAGTTTTGTTTCGGGAAAAATAAAATTTTGAATTATTTTAATCGCTACTTCAATTTTCTACATCTTATTTCACGTAAGAGACAAACAATTTCTGAAGTTTATGAATAATTTTGTATTTTTCCTCGGTTAATCAAGTTGACATTTGTTGCCTGTGTATTACTTCATGAATACAACGAACTTAAAGCTCCGTTTTGGAACACAGGTACACGGGTTTCTTTATTCCGCACGACAAGGAGTAATAAAACACAAAAATACCTTCCCACGAAAGAAATTTTTTAAGTCAGACTTAAATTTAACGTTGTGTTTCGAGTCAAGTGAAGTGGTAATACTAAATACAAGTAGATATCGAATTGATCACGTGAGTTAAGATAAGCTTCAAAATTAGAAATAGTTAGATATTCAACCAGTCTTTATAAGGGTAGTTTTATAGGTAAAAAAGTAACATCTACTTGTATTCGGCCTGGAACGTAGAGTCCTTGGAAAATCAATACTTCCAATAAACATTATTTAAACGTATATTGATCACGAAGCTCAAAAATCATAGTTTGTATATTTTCTAATTCTTAACAATATAATACTAATCATTTAAATGGGTACTAAATAATAATAGTAAATGGACGTGAAATAATGGATATATTGTGTGATGGATAAATAAAATTTCTCAAATGTTTGTAGGAATATTCTTTGTTTAAATGTTTGAGCTAGCCAGTCATTTAAGCTCATAATTTAGTGTTTTTTAAGCTACAGAACTTCTAATACATTGGCAAAAAACAATTAACAAATATGCAGTTGCTCAGATGTATCCCAGGATACCTTAGCTACAAAACCTTACTGATACTGCAAAATCCTAAAATATGTAAGTCTCATAGGCCTATAGGTGATGGATTACTGGAAAGTATTTTTACATAGAATATGACGATGTTTCACCTTACTTTGTAAACAGTTTCCCGATCATCAGTTCCAATTACTTTCAAGAATACTCACGTTTTTCGTTTATAGCTTCATGTATGTAATATTTTTTTTATTCCTCTCTCTTCCCTTCAGGACAAACCTTTCCTGCTCTTTATGTACATATTAAGTCACGCGACATGAAAGCGTCTACCTCGTGGTAGCAACAGGGCTGCGGCCCCCACTCCCACAGGCGCCCATCAGACGTCGTGTTCCCATGGCAATGCCAACCCTCCCTAATGATAAATCGTTAAAAGCCCTCCGTTTCTGTAAGTCTTTTAATTTAAAATTTCGCCGAAAGGCAGAAAGCTTCAAACGCAATCTTGTCAAGCAAGCTGTTCTTTCATTTTTCTGAACAAATTATACTTAAGCGTTTTATAAAGAGGGTTCTCAACATTTCGATTACTCGCCTTTAATAAACTCAGGCGGGCAAAGTCGACAACCTATCAACGTTATATTTCTTCCATTTTAATGTGTTTCCTTTTTGAAGTAATCACTGAAGGACGGGGGTTTCTATAGAAACACTTTATCGTTTCGATGAAAGAAATATATAAAATTGTTTTTTTTTATTGTATACTTACGTTAATTTCTTCTTTTGATTGAATTTGTATTTGGTTGTAATGAATTCGTTTTTAAAGTTGCCGGTACAAAACTCCTTTGATTGATAAATCAAGCTAAAATACGTAATGGAGGAATATTTTCATAGAAATTACTTTTGTCTTGTATTAAGTAATTATATATGTTATCAAATTTAATTATATGTAAGTTAACCGCTGATCGTGTTTTTTTTTAAAATAACTTTTATTAAAAGGTAGGTTATGTTGAATATGTTCCCCATTTCGGCATGTGTTTAAATTGTATGTTTCAAAAGTATTAAGAATACGTTTTATTATATAAAGTAGATAAATATAACGGCATAAAGTTCCTTACACAACAGCCCCTCTGTGTTATATTAAAAAAATAATAAAATTGTGGGACTGCTGACAGAAGTTAATTTTGAGATAATACACTTTTATATAACAATTTATAAAGTAAAAATTCGTAGATCATTATAAAGTCTATAAGAACGTAGGCCTAATATAACTTTATAAAAATCTTATAAATATAATTTTATTCCGATTTTTCTTAGATATTCCAACCGTCCAATGAACATTCTCCCATGGACATACATTGTAATGTTCCATCGAAAAAACTTAAAAAATGCATACATTACAAAATGTAACTTAATTGATTATTGTACAACTTTACGTTTTAGAATTTAAATTTATATGTTATTATATTTATTAATTTTAATACTTACTGATACATTTTATTTTAAACAAACCCTCGAGGGTAATCTCTAATATTCAGTCATATTAGCTAACTGAGTCTCCCGTTATTTTAGTACGAAATAATATACTTTCCTTCGACATACATTCTAGCATACAATACAGAGAAGTTTAAAAACACAGGTTATAAAATAAATAATTGAAATGTAAGATAATTGTAAACGTATATGAAATTGAATAACTTTTAAACAATCTTCAAGTGAACATAAAATACAGCCCAAATCGTTAATCTTTCGAGACAATAAATCTATCTTTGAATTTTTTCACAGTCTCGTTTCAATTTTTTAAAATCTCGTTTAGTATGGGATAAACTATGTACAATAATGTTAGAATGAGAGGAAAACTTAGTTTAACAGTCTATCGTCTTAAACGGGTTTTATAATGTTAACAACATTTTTAATTCAATAAAAAAATGTTTATGTAAATAATGTGAATGTTCATTCAAAGATCGATTGTTGTGTATTGTTCGACTATTACAGCACGTCGAACAGACGCCTACGCATGAAACCTCCTGTTGAGTAGGTCAACTCTTATCTGGATTACTTTAAACTCGATCTTACGTCGGAAACCGGGGGAAGGAGATTTACAAACACTTTTAACGATTCTGTCATATAGATGATTTATTTATGTAATCATTTGAATTTTGTTATGTGTTAATAAAATACAACGTATTAAACTTTAAATTCATATGAATTTACGTGCCTTTAAACGTGTACTTAAATCTTTTACTTACCTACGTAATCCTTACTCTTGTAAAACTGGTTTGTACTTTATTTCTAAACATTCTTTCGTTTCGCCAAACTAGTCATTAAAATCACCAGAAATAACCAAAGCAGCGTCACGCTTTTTTTACAATCACTGTAATTTAGATCCGAACAGGACTTCAAAAGTCACCTTTTTCTTTTAATTATACGAACTCCTAAAACTTCTTAAAATGCTTGAACATGGTTTTTACGTGTGTCTGCAGTTTTTTCCTTCGCAATTAAAATTCAACCGGTCTGTTCCTTCGCCACCAGAAAATCCGACAAGTGTGGCGGTCCATATAAGGAGAACCCGGCAGCCTCTAACACCCACCAACCTTGGGTTCTGTTGAAACTGATCTGAACTCCAAGACTTAATTGTTAGTTGTATTCTAAGAGTTTGTGGGAGGATTAATGTGGCCGGTAGTGTAGGTTTGTCGGCAACTATTGATAACTCCGGGCCAAAATATTTCTTACTTCAAGGTGTGACTGTTGTACCGATTTAAACGTCTTGGTCGTAAATTGTTATACGTTAATCGATTTTTATTGAGCTGAAGTAAGGAAGTCTGAAAAGAACGACTGTTTGGACCTACCGCAATCGTTAAGTTACTCAACCACTTTAATGGGTTCACTCTCCTTCTAGATTGATCATTAAAAGGTTTTATGATATCGATATTGTCGAAGTCATAGAAAACTAGCCGCGAAATTTTATGATACCCTTATTTCTACAACATTAACACCCACTCTAAATTTTTTTCATTAAATCAAAATCTTTATTACATATACAGCTTACTTGCTACATTTCGAAACTTACAATATATAATCTGTCAATTGTAACAGTAGATTAACTGAAGATGTCGACTTTGTCGTTGAAACCTTTTTAATTGATAACATTATTCCCTACTGTATTTTCTTTTTATTATTTTAATGGTAATTTCAACCCATAAGCCAAATTTAAATCTTATTTTTTGTGTTTGTAAGTACCAATTTTTTGTTTTATAATTTGAAAGCTATGAGCCAGTGTGATTGATATAGCTTTCGAAGGATAGAAATGAGGTGTCAAAGCTGAAGGATGGAAGGTTCCCAAAGCCGTTTGTAAGATAGGGACATGAGAGACAAGTACAGACTATCATGTCATCACGTGTGCAGAATCTTACACCTGAAGTAGACCTGGTCTCTGTCGGGGCTAACCCATTGTAAGAACGGAAAGGAAGAACTCTTATAAGAAATGAAATTGCTAGGACTATGAACAAAAATTTTATCCTGGTACGATAAATAGGGGGAATTTTGCAGAGTCGCTTTGCTGGAGTAGTCCTGCAAATGGGGTGAACAGATATCGGACAAACATGTAGAAAAATGTACTCTGCTGGCGAAGAGACATGAAAGCTAGTGAAAAGAGTTTAATCTTGTTTGCTTATTATTAATAAAAGAATTTAATTAATAGTAAAAACTTTATTTAGGTGTTGAGAAAGTTATTGATTAAAAATTTGATTTAACCAATTCAATTTTAGGTGGTACTAAAAAAGGTATCACATGCGTCTAAAGAAGTTTTAATTTTTATTATTACATTGAATTCACTATAGTAAAATTTATTATAAAATAAATTGAAATATGTTATAACAGATCAAAAAATATTAAGTACCATTTGAATGTAATAATATAACTTACAGTAGGGTGTATAAAATTACATAGCCTTTGTTAAAAGAACTGTTCTGCTACATAAACAGCAACTTAAAAACAGCCGTTTTATAAAATCATTTGTTGCCACTTATTTTAAGCTAAATTTAAATCGACCAAATCTCTGATAACGACCGTTGAAGTATTTTTCTTCAAGTCGAAAATTGTCAGATGCGCCAAAAGACTTTTCCACTTTATAATGTTTGGCTAAACTTTTCATAACTTGTATCTATCTTTTTCACTTCATAACAATTTTATAGGGCCAAGAGTTATTCAAGTATAACTCACGAGGCATAGCAAGAGATTTTAGTGTACTAAGGCAGTAAGATGACTAGTTGAGGTAGAAGAACAAGAGCAGCCGACTAGACACAGTGGGAACAACACAGAGTGGATATGGCGGACAGTTACGTAGAATTCAAGTTTCGACAAACACTGAGTCAGTGATTCCCCCACCACACTAAATGTCATGTAAGCCACTGCGTATAGACTGGCCATATCTCTTGCTACATCTCACCTATACGAGTTATCTAATAGTAACTATACTGAAGACTATACGCATTCTGTTATTAAATTAATGATTTTCTTTGTTTCTTTACATACACTTTATGGTGAACGGTTTCTATAAATTTCTTGTGATTGTAACCTACCTGCTCCTGATCGCAACACTTGTTACTTATGGATACTCTTTGTATTCCCACACCACTTAATGCACCTGCTTACTACATTTGCTCGCTGTGCTACATTTTTATTATTTATTTACCTGCTCCTGATCGCAACCCTTGTTATTTATGAATACTCTTTGTATTCCCACACCACTTAATGCACCTGCTTACTACATTTGCTCGCTGTGCTACATTTTTATTATTTATTTACCTGCTCCTGATCGCAACACTTGTTATTTATGAATACTCTTTGTATTCCCACACCACTTAATGCACCTGCTTACTACATTTGCTCGCTGTGCTACATTTTTATTATTTATTTACCTGCTCCTGATCGCAACACTTGTTATTTATGAATACTCTTTGTATTCCCACACCACTTAATGCACCTGCTTACTACATTTGCTCGCTGTGCTACATTTTTATTATTTATTTACCTGCTCCTGATCGCAACACTTGTTATTTATGAATACTCTTTGTATTCCCACACCACTTAATGCACCTGCTTACTACATTTGCTCGCTGTGCTAAATTTTTATTATTTATTTACCTGCTCCTGATCGCAACACTTGTTATTTATGGATACTCTTTGTATTCCCACACCACTTAATGCACCTGCTTACTACATTTGCTCGCTGTGCTACATTTTTATTATTTATTTACCTGCTCCTGATCGCAACACTTGTTATTTATGAATACTCTTTGTATTCCCACACCACTTAATGCACCTGCTTACTACATTTGCTCGCTGTGCTACATTTTTATTATTTATTTACCTGCTCCTGATCGCAACACTTGTTATTTATGAATACTCTTTGTATTCCCACACCACTTAATGCACCTGCTTACTACATTTGCTCGCTGTGCTACATTTTTATTATTTATTTACCTGCTCCTGATCGCAACACTTGTTATTTATGAATACTCTTTGTATTCCCACACCACTTAATGCACCTGCTTACTACATTTGCTCGCTGTGCTACATTTTTATTATTTATTTACCTGCTCCTGATCGCAACACTTGTTATTTATGAATACTCTTTGTATTCCCACACCACTTAATGCACCTGCTTACTACATTTGCTCGCTGTGCTACATTTTTATTATTTATTTACCTGCTCCTGATCGCAACACTTGTTATTTATGAATACTCTTTGTATTCCCACACCACTTAATGCACCTGCTTACTACATTTGCTCGCTGTGCTACATTTTTATTATTTATTTACCTGCTCCTGATCGCAACACTTGTTATTTATGAATACTCTTTGTATTCCCACACCACTTAATGCACCTGCTTACTACATTTGCTCGCTGTGCTACATTTTTATTATTTATTTACCTGCTCCTGATCGCAACACTTGTTATTTATGGATACTCTTTGTATTCCCACACCACTTAATGCACCTGCTTACTACATTTGCTCGCTGTGCTACATTTTTATTATTTATTTACCTGCTCCTGATCGCAACACTTGTTATTTATGAATACTCTTTGTATTCCCACACCACTTAATGCACCTGCTTACTACATTTGCTCGCTGTGCTACATTTTTATTATTTATTTACCTGCTCCTGATCGCAACACTTGTTATTTATGAATACTCTTTGTATTCCCACACCACTTAATGCACCTGCTTACTACATTTGCTCGCTGTGCTACATTTTTATTATTTATTTACCTGCTCCTGATCGCAACACTTGTTATTTATGGATACTCTTTGTATTCCCACACCACTTAATGCACCTGCTTACTACATTTGCTCGCTGTGCTACATTTTTATTATTTATTTACCTGCTCCTGATCGCAACACTTGTTATTTATGAATACTCTTTGTATTCCCACACCACTTAATGCACCTGCTTACTACATTTGCTCGCTGTACTACATTTTTATTATTTATTTATTTTAAATAAATAAATAACCTGGTGAAAAATCTCCATAAAAACTTCAATGGTGACAATTTATATTTTTTCAACAATAACGAAACAAAAGTAACTACTACAGATGGGTAACTTGTCTGAATATTATATGTTTAGTTTTAGTTACAATATAGTTTACTGAAATTTAATTTCAGTCAAGCGTTTGACATCAGTGCTTGAATATAATAGCGAGATACAAAACGATATGAAAATATACGTGACAATTATGTTTGAGAACATCAGAGGGTCCTATAACATAAATACAATATAGAGAGCTTATACGAACTAGACTGAAGCCAGCTACTATCTACCGTCGTTATATAAGAGGGGTGAGAGTTATATGTGGGTGAGAGTTGGGCAGAGAGCGTTAGCGTCAGTCTAGTTAGTAATATTACTGCTGTAAGCTTTCTAGATTGTTCTAATCGTATACTATGTTGATGACGACATGGTCATCAAAATGTACATCAGGTTTTGCGCTTAGGTTACTTTTGTATTAGTTATTTTTTATTTTTGTGACATTGGGGATTTTGTCATTATTTTTATTGTAATATTGCCACTGTGGTATATATATATATATATATATATATATATATATATATATATATATATATATATATATATATATCTGAGGTTATTCAAATACAAGAATGATTTATTAAATTTTTATTAAAAGCGTTTCGTTGGTAAACAGTAGAAAAACATAATCAGGAATGAATAATACAATGAATTCATTGATGAATATGTGAATAGGCCCTAAGTAATAAATGTTGTATTATACATTCCTGATGATGTTGGTACTGTTTACCAACGAAAACCTTTATATAAAACTCTAATAAATAATCCATGTATTTGAATAACCTTAGTGGTTTTGATTATTATTCAAGAAAACATATAACACACACACACACACACACACACACACACACACACACACACACACACACACACATACACACACACACACACACAAAGTTTTTATGTGTTTAGTGGGCCCTACATTAAATATGTTCAGTAAATATTTTTAACATAAATGGATTATAAGAAGTTAAAATATTTTTTTCTGTTTTCACAGAAACCTAAAGGCTAAACAAAATGTAAATTTTGATATACCTATCCAAATACAAAATATTGTAATTAACGTTACCTTAGAGTGAGGGGGAATTTGAGTACTTTGGAAGTAAAGGCAAACTTCTTGTAATTACACACATCAAAGTAGGGCTGTAATTCCAAAGTTGAAATACCGGCAGCGTATTTCATTGAAATGCGAATGCATTAATACGCTGCTCTTAACTTCTTCTTTACTAAACACACTTTCATGTTTCAGGTATCGCATGGAGTTTCCGGTTCCCGTCTCTGATCACGCTGTCCCGGCGCAAGATGCCTGTAACGGGGCCTCACCTTGATATACCTCAGTGGCTCACCATCCTGGATTTAACACAGTATGCTCATCTGTTTGAGAAGTTCAGTGGCGTTGAGGTTAGTAATTATTTCTGTAGAAAATGGCGTAGTGGGTTGTACGTATTTTAAATTAATAGCTATTTCATTCTACATATATAAAATAAAAGCTATTACGACTTTAGTGAAACGGAAATTCATTTTTTTTTCATTGACAATCTGTATATAAATTTTAATTCCTTGCAGGTAATAAATCATTTTCTGTAAAACAAAATAATAACATTGACGTTTATTTTCGTCTAGTTATTAGTCGATTGCTTGTACTAAGGAATACGTTTTTAATCCGAAAATATTTCTATAAAATAAGGTCAGATTTCTGAAACATTTTAGCTTAATTTCAAGCAAGCCTAGTATTAAAATATAGAATTATCTATATATTTATAATGTCTAGACATTTGACACAAAGTTATTCATCTTCTCACTTCCCAATAAATGTCACCAAGAGATGGATTGTTTTCCTGAAAAGATTTTAAAGCAATCACGTGATTACATAGTCCAAGTCCATAACTGAGTACGTTTCGCAAAATATGTATTCGGAGGAGTTCCAAGGATGGAAAATCGATGGAGGTTATCCACGAGGTAATCTTGTACAGTAACAACGCTTAACAGTGTCTACCGAAAAGTGACTACCGAAGGTAGTCAGAAAAGAATTATTTTATAAAAAAAGTAGCAGCGTGGAATGGAAGTTTAGTAGAGAGAAGCTTCTTTATCTGGCTTTCCCTTCAGTAAATCAGTCATATCATTGCCAGAACCATCCACTGGATGCTGACTATCGTCCCCATTGCCAGAAGGCGCCTAATTGATGTCGCTCATTTTAGTTGAAAGGTATAACTAGTGATGTAAAATTCCCGGGAATTTATAGTTGGGGGGGGGGGGGGATTTCTCAGGGAATATTGCCAAAATTCATAAATTCCCGGGATTTATGGGAACTTCTCTTAAACGGTCAGTGGACAACCCAATATTTTTTTTAAAAATCCCATAGAACTAATCTATTAATATGAACATTTGAATCAATTTTTAAAGAGTTATATTGAAAAATGAAAATTATTCAAGTCTTAAGCATTTCACATTAATTTTAAAATTTGGATACTTGTTTTTTTAAACTATTTTTAACAGTAAACTGGCTGTGCTCATATTTAAATATTATTGAATACCACATGATTGCTTGGTGGATCACAATCATGTTTTCTAGTATCAAAGAAAATGATCAAATTCAAAACGTAATTACAGAAAGTGGAGACTTCTTTGGTATTTTAGCCGAACTAGGGCCAGCCATATATAAATCTGCTCCCTCGAAGGTATTTGTATCAACTGTCATTGGCCTAAGTATGCTTCCCCCTTTCTTGCTGGTTTCGGTTTTGTTATCAGATGATGAGATAATGTTTTTAAGCTCTGATGGACACTTAAAACACTGTTGCGCGTGTCTCTCCATTTTCACAGCGTTCGAGTGCTTATATTCTTTCAAACAATACTTACAACTAACACCTTTTCCCTTTTCATTGAAAAAATTCCAAATTGGTTTTTTTTTCTTGATAATTTTTCTCACAAATCTCTACTCACTATTTCAATAAACACTAAACAAATATTTACAATACAAAAGAAACTATTTGAACAGTTCAAAAAAATGAGGTAGAATTGAAAAGACACAAGACAGTCAGCTACAGTTTACTGCTCAGACCACAAGGCAACCTAACCTAGAAACTGAGTCCGCTCTCAAAATTTTTATCACGGTTATATTAAAAGATTTTGCCTTGATATATCAAAACATTTTTGATTATTTGGCTTTGTTATTGATTTTAAATGAGTTTTTTATTCTTAATTTTTATTTCATAAATTCCCTCGTTTTGGGAACTTATAAAGCCTTTGGGAAGTTCCCTGCAAATATTCCCATTTATAAATTCCCTTCCCCCAGGGAATATTCCCGGCTCACGTCACTAGGTATGACCGATATTATGGACTGGATGACAGACATTGATTTAGAGAGCATCGCGACACTGCTGAAATTATCCAGTCGAATTTCATGTTGCTTCAGTGTTTAGTGGGTAGCCACCATCTCTCCGTCAAAGCTGAACAGTTCACAATGTCCTTCAACACAACATTGCTAATCCTACCTTTCAAAGATCAATCAATGTAAACATTGAGCCAGTATTAAGAGGATATATGGTATTGATTATTTTCTAATACCAAGAGTTTCAGATATTACACACTTGTCTCATTCTTTTTTGTTTAGTCCAACAAGTCCAGTTCACAATTGATGTGGAAAGCATCCATAGGAGATCTTGAAAAATAGATGGTTCATAGCCTGGAACGTATTTGTTCCTTGTCTTAACTACAAGGGTGTAAAAAAGCTTTTGGAGAGTTTTCTGGTTTCAATTAAAATTTTTATTGTCACCCAATAATTATTGGGAGGTAACCTTAGTAATTAAACAAAATTTTTTTAGGGCAAATCTGTTAAAACCTACCCTGAGAGGAACGTTGTCTGTAGCAATCTGAAGGCCAGTGATTGGAGTAGATCTGATGGCTCCGGTTATCAGTCGTATAACTTGGTTGAAACCAGATTCAGGGCGCTCGTATTTGCGACAACTTTTTCCATACTTAATACGAGAGATATTTGCACTCTCTTTTAGGACATTAGTCTACCTTTCCACTGTAGTACACACAAGTTTTTCCAAATCTTACAGTTCTCAACTAAGTCTAATTGGGCAGATCAGTTTTATCTTCGATTCATAATCGTGAGGTAGATTGATAATCGGAAAAATCCATGAATAGGTTACAGAAAAGAGGTGAAATGATACAAAGTAGAGATGGGATGAGAGAACGAATAAAGCTATTACAGATTTTGAATATTTAAACATTTCGGGCGAGAAAAGGAAGGGAGAGAGAGGAGGAGGAGGAAAGGTAAAGGCGGAAAGAAAAGAGGGTTAGGAGGAAATTGTAGATGCAGAAAGAGATGAATGAGAGAGTTTGTGATGTCAGGAGTTATTGGACGAGAGGAGGAATGGCGAGACTAATGATGAAAGAAGAGAGCGTATAAAAATATTATAAGTTTAATATTTTGACTATTTAAACATATCGGGGAGTGAAAGTTTTAACACAAAGGTTTCGCAGAAATTCATGGGCAGCAAAATATATTGCATTACTAATAGTTGTTAAACTCAAATTAAGAACATAGTTCTTCGTTTGTAGAACATCTGGCAAGATTAAGATGCGCTACAGTTATTTCAAAAAACAAAATTAAATACTTTATTGAATGGTTTGCCCCTTTTTTATTTATTATTTACTTAATGTTTCTGTTATTATTTACATTATTACTATACCATAGTCCACTGAATTATTAATATCTTAGTTAATTAATTCGTCTTTAATTTTGTAAAGTGAGTTCATTTGTATCACGAGTACTTAGTTGTTATGTAAAAGTCATTAGAAACATCTCCTGAAGATATTTGTATAAAACAGTATAAAGAGTATTTTTGATTCTTTAGATTTTCGTCTTTTGATGAAAGCCGTTAATATTTTATTATAAAAACATTTATGTATAGTTCTTGTTTTAAAAACACAACAACAAATGCAACTTGTTATTGACAGGATCTGCTGAGGTTTTCGGAAGCTGATATCAAGGACCTCGGCATCAAGAACGCATCACACCGAGCAAGAATGGTTTCCAGTCTAGTGGCGCTGAGGGCCAAGTACGACAAAGGTAAGATCTCAAAGTTTATATTTTTTATTACCTCTGTGACACACGTTAATATTTATTAATGGTCTTACCGCAAAGGTTCAAGTACCTCGACAATGTATTGTGCCCTAAAAATGCTTTATGGTGAAGCTTGAGAACAGATTTATTGCCTGCTGATTTGGGTTGTAGCATTACTTGCCTAAAATGATAGTGCTCTATCTAACGTTTTTCATCGCATATGGAACTTTAAAACAACAAAATGAGGATGTTGTTTAAAAAGTACTGTTTACCATCCACGCAACCCGTTGTAACTATACTAACTGTGCGTTTTTATAGCTAAACTACCCTTTCGGCTTATACACAAAATAAATACTTGTTTTTAACATTCATACTATCAATAAAACAAAAAAACGAGAATTCGTTAAAAAATCAACAAAAAATAAAAGTTTATTTTTAAATAAATAAAACCTCTAAACCACAAGTAACATTTATTTAAACCTTATGTACATTTCTATTGCCCAGCAATCATCTTCAGAGGTATTTAAAAAATACAACTCTCAGTTGTATTTTTTAAATACCTCTGAAGATGATTGCTGGGCAATCAAAATGTACATAAGGTTTAAATAAATGTTACTTGTGGTTTAGAGGTTTTATTTATTTAAAAATAAACATTAAGCCGCAGTTGCTTCATACAGTTATAAAAAAATAAAAGTATTTTTATCTGTAGGCCTAGACAGTAGCATTGAGAAACATGTTCGAGGACGAATTAACATTCTTTTTAAAGTTGGGAATAATTTTGTTTTTTCCCAAGATTCATGATCTTCCTAGAGTTATATACAAGTCCGGAATAACACAAGCTCATACAAGTCCGGAATAACACAAGCTCATGCAAGTCCTGAATAACACAAAGCTCCTTCATAAAAACTAAAATTAAAAACCTAATTCATAAAAGTCCTTTTAGAACAAAATAAAGTAAAATATTTTGTCGAATGAAAACTGAATTATATTTTTTAATATAAATTAAATTATATATTTATTTTTATTCGGCTACTGTAACAACAAGAATTTCTGTTATGTATAAAAGAATGCTGTAGGTTTGTTTCATTATTGAAAATGATTCATCTTCGTTTTTTATAATGAACTAGGCCTATATTTTATTATATATATATATATATATATATATATATATATATATATATATATATGCCTTATATGCATAGCTTATATTTATTAAATACACACACACACACACACATATATATATATATATATATATATATATATATATATATATATATATTTAATATCTGTATAAAAAGATTTGGTAAAGAAAATTTCTTGATGAGGAAAGTTGATTTTTAATTCTGGACGCTTCGGACAATCTTGATTGCAGGATGCAGCATCACGACTGTTGACAATTTGTTACGGTTCGGTTCACAAAGTCTGGCACTCGAGCAAGTCCCTGATCAGTATCTTTATGGGCTAGGAACGGACTTATTGGCCGATGCATAGGGTTTAAATCCCAATAAACTGCGATATGTCCGCCAAGTATGTAAATGCGGCTGATTACAGCCAAACTGGCGTTCTCAGTGGGCGAGTACAAAAGAAATCCGAGTCAAAAGTCAATGTGGGAGACTACAGATTGGGAGTGACATTGCATCCGGTGTTCTGCCCACGTGATCCACAAAATCAGCTGATCTGGATGGCAAACACGTAGAAACCGATCTACATGTTGTAGGACAGGAGGTCAGGTTTAGGACTGTAATCGTTGTTTAAAGGAACTAGGCTGGCTAGAAATACAAATGGAGCCCTTTAGTTTTAAAAAAAACGACTTAGTGCGAAAGCAGCCTATTTGAATACATCGTGAACATAACCTGTAAACATGGGATTAAGTTTCTTCTATACTAATATATTTGCATTGTTTCATATATATATATATATATATATATATATATATATATATATATATATATATAAAGTGTTTTCAAATTGTCTATATTTGTTTATAGTATATTAAATTTTTCTGTAACAAATAAGGTAAATATGCTCTTCAGTTATCGACCGTTCAAATCTTTCATTTGAAAATTACACAATTTTGAAATATATGTAATAAAAATAGCATTTCAGTGTGACTTATTCCACTATTTCTATAAAGTGAATAACTGCCTGAGGCTATAAACAATTTTGAACAATGAGTTGCTCAAACTTTATTTTAAAACAATGAGCTTTAAACTCAAAGCTTTGAATTTAAAATTTATGTTGGAATTCAACAACTTTTCATAAGATCTAGCCACGTGCTAAATGAGTATTGATCTGGTATGAATAGTAAATATTATAAATATTTAATAAATAGTTATGAGGTTATAATATTGATAAATAAATATTTATATATCTAGATGCGTGTAAAATGTCTTAAGGAGGTTAAACACTTACCTGTAATAATTATATTTATACATAATTACTTACTTAGTTATTATATTTGCTGATACATGTACAAACCTGTTTTTTACACGATCTTTCTTTTGATTAAATACTTCTCAGTTCCAAAAATAGTTCTTCATTGGTTATTTTGTAATACCATAATTTGAAGGGAAAAACTATGGGAGTTAGAAACTTTCTGTTATTCACTTGTATCGTAGATCATTCTGTGTTTACTTAAACTCCCAAGGTAAGGTTGGAGAGGGGGTGATTAGAAGAAGAAGTGTTACTAAAGAAATCTTTGCTTAATTTTAGAAAGAGAGAAGAGACGAGATTGATATAAATGGTTGACTGAAAGTAGCCGTTCTCTATAAATGAAACTTCGGCTAGAGATAACTGTGACATACCTCCGTATTTTTATAACGTCATTTGCCAGAATTAAGTCAAATTGTCTTGAGTTTATATTTATTCCAGTTGTGACATGCCTTCGTGTTTTTATAACCCCATGTGCCAGAATTAAGTAAAATTGTCTTGAGTTTATAATTTTTCTAGCTGTGACATGCCTTCGTGTTTTTATAACCCCATATGCCGGAACTAGGTAAAATTGTCTAGAGTTTATATTTATTTCAGCTAAATGTGACATACCTTTGTGTTTTTATAACCCCATGTATCAGAATTACTTAAAATTGTCTTGAGTTTATATTTATTCCAAGTAAAGTAACTCCCGTATCTCAATCTGCCTGCATTCAGCTAAGCTTCTATTTAATCCCCTGGGATTGAAGCATTGCGTCGCAGAAGCCATTATTGATCCATTAGTAAAGAAATAACTTTATCAAATCATTGGCAGGTTTTACAAAAAATCTTATCAAATATTTTCCAAATGGTTAAACGCCTATTCTTTGCTTAAGGTGTCAAAAAATCAACTGTACGCCTATACTTGACATGAGCTATCGTAAGCTGTATGTTTGATACCAATTTACGTATGTTTTATGTTTAACAAAGGCTTATAGTTACTGTATGTTTTAGATAACTTGCATATACTTTGTTGTACATGTGCTTCCATATACTGTTTGTTTGTGATTAGCTTATGCACGCTATTTATTTGTCTACGTATAATGTAATATTAAAACCAGATTACGCATAGTAAATTTCTGACATGAATTTATGTATCGACCTACTGTATGTTTTACACAACCTTCCGTTGGCTGTATGTTTTATACGAGCTTCGTCAACTGTAGCCTACAGTATTTAATATTAGGCTACGGTTTCTGTGTGTTTGTCATGAGCTTACTTATACAATGATTTTATCAATGATTTTCTTGAGCATTTATGATTTCGTGCATAATAAAAACTTTCAGAATAAAAAATAAAACATAAGTATTTGTTCTCCCTAAACAAAGCTCAAAACATATTTTTATTATTTAACAATCACCACTTTACGTAATAATAATGTATAGCACCGATAAGTTGATACTTACATCTGCTGCACGATACAATATAGTCGTGTCGTAGAGACCAGTAGAAATTTGGAATAAATTGTTTTAATAAATAAGTAAAATTTTGCATAGGCTACTTACCTCATACCAATAAAGTACCAGATACAGTTATTGTTTTGGAAATCATATTTTTTATCGTCTAACCTCGGTGCCTCTTCCATAACATATCTTACATATAACGATAACTTCCTTTACTTATACCTTGAATTTTTCTACGTTTACATATTAATCTCAAGGGATTGCGCCGTATCCCCTGGGATCTAGCTGAATCTGCTTTTGTATACTTAATGTTTTGTCGGTTTATATATATATATATATATATATATAATAAATTAAAATTATTTCAAAAACAAGAATAGTTTTAATAGATATATTATTAAAAGCTTTTCGTCGATAAAACAGTACCAGCATCTTCAGGAAAAATAATTATGTAACAAAATATTTTTATAAAAATTAAATCCTGAAGATTATTATTTTTCCTGAAGATGCTGGTACTGTTTTATGAGCGAAAAGCTTTGAATAATATGTGTATTAAAACTATTCTTGTTTTTGAAATATTTTAAATTTATTAACTATATTTAAAAAAAAAACATATCACCATATTTAATAGACCTTATATATATATATATATATATATAGTCTTTATACTCATTGAAAACGTTTTTAAATATCTGCTGGAAAACAAAATAATCAAGTTCATAAAATTAGTTTTCAGTTCTTTCAATGAATTTCAACCAAAATCGCCCTGTAAAACTAAAATAAAATTCATAATATGTTTCCCAACACACAAGGTTCAGGAAAATGGTGGTGTTCAATACAAACAAATATTTTTACAAAATGGTTCTGTACATTTGACTCAAAATTGTAATAACTTTGAACTACGATAGCAAATTCAAGGCGAGAAAAATATGGCAAGAAAGAAAAAAACAATGTCTTTTTAAAAAAATCATTTTTAATTATTTTGGGTATTTTTATGTAAGTGGTATTTGGGTATATTTTTCTAAAAGGCGTGTGATGACTTTTAGTGAAATCTTTTACACAAGTTCTTCGTTTGATAGATTATGAGCAAAATGTATATCAAAATTTAATTTCGATAGAATATTCATTTTCTAATTTAAAATAAAATTAGGCTATGTTACAAAGGTACTCTAATTATGTTCATGTTTAACTGCAATAAAATACAATTTTTTTCTAACACTCCGAAAATACAATAAACATATTAATATATTACCTAATTTTAAGTCAGCACACTGTTATAGCTGTATTTCTGCAATACATATTCAAATCCTCTTTGGCGTTTGAAAATCCGTCGTTAATTCCCCTTTTTTCATCACCCTGCCCCCTCACCTTCGATGCCCTCTCTCTCTTCGTTTCATCCCATAAGGAAAAGCGTAATAAGAAACCTAAGTTGTCTTAGATATAGACAGTAGACTTTCACTATTGCATCATGATGTATGGACATAACACCAATGTTTTTTTTATCCGATAAAGATTTACGGGTTCTTCTGAATTTTCTTATTTTTCCTTACTTTGTTTGGTATTGTGTCATATCCTTTTATCTACAGCATTTTCTCTAGCATTCTGTTTAACGTACTCATTAAACAGGAATGTTTTATACAAATGTATATATATACACGGTATATATATATAATTGAAATATAATTATATAATTATATATATATATTATAATTATAATTATATAATTATATATATTATAATTGAAATATATAAGGTAGACAGATTAGATGAGTTTTATTACTATCTGACTAGTACACGTGCAATTAAAAAGTGATCTTTCAACATTGCATCCACCTAGTTCCTTTGTGGTAGGTGCATCCAGTTAGTTAGAAAGTGACCAACTTTATGATAGTTAAATCTAGTTAGTTGCTGTAGGTAGGCTAATAACATTATCATGTTTTGCTAAACTTTGTGTTAATTGTTAATATGCTATTATTATTTTTTAAAATAATAAAAGTATATAGTAAAACTCATTTAAAAAACCTCTTAATTTAATTTTTTTAATGTTTTATTCAAAAATAATTTTTGTAATACTTGAAGAGTATTCTCTACCTGTTTTATATAAGAGTTAAATGTTTAACAGTTTTAATGAAAAATCACAAATCTAAAGGAAAATGTAGAAAATTGTTTCCATTAATTCAGTTAACTTTGAAAAAAGTACTATGCATTTATTTAAAACTTTTAGAATATTTAAATTGTAGTTTTTATTAAGGAAAAGAAAAATTGAACAATTGTTATTTACGTTTTCCTCAACCGTCGTTAATGCACAGTATTTGTTCCTATTTATGTATTTCCATATGCACGAGCTAATTAATGCTCCACACGAAGAATGACATAATGTCGCTGCATCACATGACTACTGCTCATGCGCGCTTGTGCATTTTGTATGCAAAACATTTCATCACGGATTGTTTTGTCTTCACACAAACAGCTGGCCATGTTCCCGGACTTGGAACATATGGACGTCACTGTCGCCTTGGTGGACTAATTGTGAAATCTAAAAAAGTAGAATTGACACCAAATGATAATTTGGCGGGATTTCGTGCCTATTTTTATAGGTCATTAGATTTTTCTTTAGAGTTTTTTAGTCATTACCACAGAAAACAGCAGCTACTGACCTATATGTAGATTATAAGATCTCTACAGACATTAATGCTAAAAATGTTCTGAATTATCCTGTAACCAAGCTGTCCAGTAATTAAATTTGAGAAAATAGATTCTATCACAAATGTAACATTAGTACCATATTATCTTAATATAAGATTTTTCTTAAAAGAAATCATGTTTTATATTTCAAATTTTTTCGTTACGTCTGCCTTTATTTTACGACAATGCGAAAACAGGCATCCAAACAATGCCGCTCGTTAAAATCCAAACTTCATAAAAAATGTAGAGACGTATTACTTATAATATACTTTTTCCAAACCTAGCTACTGACCTTTTCAACATCTCTATTGTGAAATTCCGGCAACTCCTTCAGTTACGTCAGCTGTTAGTATTTATGGACAACCACTTTTTATAGCTTTTTGTAGCAGATTTTATTGAGTATAATAAATTTATTTAAGTTATAGCCGGACTATAAACATGTTAACAATGCATTTGAGAGCTGTAAACGGGGCCTAAACACGTTCATTTCACGTAAAGTATTCAGTGTTAGGTTAGGTTACCTTTGCAGGCAAGGTTTGACTGGTTGTTAAAGTTTGTCTTTGAAGAATTAAAACGGGAAGCATTCTGATAAGTTTTATTCTTATATAAATTACTTGGTTTACCATTACAAAATGTTTTAGAGTGACTAAATTCCACATTTTCAAAAAAAATTTATCAATGTATTATTTTCAACGTAGTACAAATTATGTACGAGTAAAAGGATGTTTATCCTACATATCAGAGTGATGAATAGTTTGAATTCTTCATTAAAGGGTAACTAACTGATTTCCTAATTGATACATCAAAATATGCATAAATATTCAGTTTCCATGCATTTTGTTTACGTGTTGACCAATTTGTATGACAATCATTACCCTGAAGAAACCACTATTTACAAAAAAACCTTAACAACTAACCCACTTATTTCCCAAGCGAACAAACAAACAAATTTATTGTCTTTGTTTGCACCGTGCATCGCTATCTAGGCATTATGAAAGCAAGTTACACATGCGTACAACTTCCGCATTAAAGGAGTTACGTAATGTGTGTTTGTGCTTAATTGTTTTGACTGTTCCGTTGCCAGCAAGCTTTGGGAAAGAGTGTAATCGCTTAAGTATGTGACATTAGCTTAATGTGAAGCACGTTACTAAGTGCGCGCAATGTCTTAATGCGTTTCGACGTGGAATTATACAATTATAAAAGTACTTTGTTATTTTTAAATATGTACTCGTAATAACAAATGGTAATAATTCTATTTGTTTTGCTTGTTAAAAGTATTATTAGTCTAAATAAATTTGCTAAAGCTCAAATCTAATCCAACAGACTAGTTTCGACGATGTGGCCTTCATCAGGGCTAGACTTGCAACAATACAATTTTCTCGCGACATTATTTTAAACTTAACAATTAATTTTGTCTTTGGGCAAAGTATCAACAATCATACGTGGTAATTTTAATAAGATGGGTTCCTTGAATTGTATGTTAGTATTTATTGTGTATTTTCGGATTACTTAGTGGTAATTAGTGGTCGGATTTTATCTCAATTAGTAAACACTACTATTCTGATAAGCTTCAAGCAAAGACTAGAAACAAATTCAACTGTTAACTTTAAACTGAGTTTCCAAAAAAATTATATTACGTCAATACAACTTCTGACAATAGTTCATTGGACAAACTATTTAATAGTTAGAATTGTTTTAGTTTTTCGAGTGTTTACCTTCTTACATTAACCTCACTAGCTATGTATTGTGCATATTATAATGACTTTAAAACAATTAAATTTAACTCGTAATTAAATTTTTAAAAACAAAAATTCCCATTTCGATCATTAATAATAATATATGAAATTTTTGTGGAAGATTAAAAGAGATCTGTAGAGTTTCTTATTTTAGACATTTTTGACAGGTGTAGGTGTAACATTTTTCTTTAGTTTTTATAACACGTATTTTTTTTAAGGTTTAAAATATGTTTTACGAGAATATAGTTGTTTTTACAGCGTCTAAATCGTCTTTAGAGCCTCTCTGAAGCTTCCTTTCTAACTGTTGGTCGTGAGTATTAGTAATTTGTTCAATTTAAAGGTTAGTTACGAAGTAGAGTATGGAAGTTTCATTTTGTAAGTATAGATAGTTTTCAGTATAGATATTATAGAGGGAGTGATGTAACGTGTCTTATGGACCCGGCCGTGCCTTATCTCTAACTTGCAGTCGTACGCTGCTGTTTCCTTAAAGAGTCTTCTACTAACATTCTAACTAAGTAAATTGACATTCTTATCATAATCATAATTTTCAAATTTCTATCTAATATTTGGTAAGTACGTAAACATATAAGAAAAATACTACGAAACAGAATTAATTGATAAATTGAATTTGTTATTCTTAAGATGGTTAAATCATAAAGAAGGTACTCTTAATTGTTTTTTTTACCAGCAAAATGATTTTGTCGTTATTGGCAACATTTTTCTTATATTTTCAAGTATTTTAAAAATATTTTATAAGCATGTATAAAACATAATTAGGGTAAGAAAGTAACCTACTTGGTGAGGATGTGACTCGTTAAGGAAACAGTTGCGGGCGGCTGCAAGTGATAGGACACGTCCGGGTTCTCAAGACAGGTTACATTAAACAGAATATAGTGTTTGAATAGATTGAGAACGCTATTTACAAGTCGACTTGTTTTAACAGCTGTGATTTGATAAAGAAATTAATTCGATGAAATCTAGTATTCCTGGTATTTTAATAGATTATGATAACGTAAATCCAAAATAGGAAGTTAGTGGAAATTTTTAAGACTGCCGGTGACTTTGGTTATCAACAAATTTATTTTTTGAAAAGATATCTAATTTAAAAAAAAATTGTCTTGTGATATTGTTTTAAAAATAACAGTTTATTCAAATCCTCAAAATCTACTGTCCAACTATTGCAGGATTTAATTGTAATGTTTCAGTGTAATTATTTAATTATTAAAACGTTTTTGTATTTCATTGTAACGTTTTTTGATAAAGAAAGTAACTAACTTTAAAATATTTGGTTAGAATATTTATTTTTAAACAACTTATGGCTTCAAGAAATTAATTCAACGTCTAGATATAGTTTTAGTGTTAAATACTAAAATTTTATTTTTGAAATCTGTAGTGGTTGAAACCTATAAATATTGTATATAAAATTTTTTGTGGACAATTAACTTAATAGACTAGTAAATTATAAAATAGGCGTCGACATGTTCTATACGTTAAAGGCTCTGTCAAAAACCACTGGACTTCGAAATGAAGAAGAAAGCGATCGTATCTCAGTTATCTAATTGTTGAAAGAATAATATGATTCGCATCTATATGAAAATTATCAAAAAAACTATGTGGTAAAAGTAAAATGACGACGAAATACTTGTTCGTTTTGCTCTTTCTCCAAGGAAGAATGACTACGAAATTAATTGGAAGAGGGAACAGTTTGGTAAATTGCCGTAAACTGCGTAAAAAACGATTATGCAAAGCTTCTTCATTTATTTGGCATTTTTTAGCTTAGCAATGGGAGAGTTATTTGAGCCTATGACGATCCAGTAGAGTCGTAAAATCTTTATTTTCCCCCAATGATCTAGCAAAAGGCTCAAGGTTCGATAAAAAAGTAAAGAAAAACTGCCTAGGTTGTGTTTGAAGAACTTGTTTAACGGGAATCATTTCAATGAGTGAGATTTTTATAAATTTAAATTTATCACTATAACATCTAATTCAAGCAAAAAAAAATTTAAGTCAATTCCCACTTAGCTCAACTTAAAAAGTGTTATTTTGGTTTACAGCTATGGGTTGAAACAGCTGTTCTATCACATAACCTATAGCATAAAATCAGCTGTTTTATTAAATAATATGATCACTTACTTTAAGCTTATGGGACGAAATAGGCCTAACTATATTGTATACCTTGCTCCTTTTGTAAAATGTTTTTCTTTAATATAAAAGTAAATTTAATTAATGAATTAATATTTGAAAAAATTGTAATAATATCAAGTGTCATCCACTAAAAATTTTAAAAAATGTATTTAAACTTAAGTGGATGAATAAAAATATTTTATATGTATTGAAAATTTGAACAAGATATACAAATATTTAAAGGATACTAATAGAAGTAATTGAATAAACAGAACCCATTCAATTTTCCATTGGTCTAGTAGGTGCGATTCTATGAGTTTTTATATCTGAGCCGCAACGTAAAATCAGAAAATAGGAGTTAAAATACATTATTATTGACGCACTTTCTGAGCTTATGTAACGCAAATACGTTTCTTTCTGCGTTTGAGCGTACGTTTTCGTATGCATAAAAAGTGTACTTAGTTTAAGTCATTCTTCTGCAGGTCACAGATATATACTGTAAATTTATAGGTTATTTGATATTATTATATGTATAGACTAGGTAGGATTATACGATAGAATCATAAGATTGTACGTTAGAAAATAAAGGTCGGTGCAATCCGTGAAGCCTTTTCAACCCTTCTACATAAAACATATAAAATTTAAAAAACCCCACAAAATTTCCAATGTGCGCTCATATAGGCCTACACAACACATACGTATACACTAAATAAAACTCAGTACAACGATAAAATAAAACATTTTAAATATAATAATAAAACTATATGTAAAGATTTTTTTAACCAATTTGTATTCTTAGAATCCACTAGACTGGCAAGGATTACCCGAGGTAAGCACTCATTAAAGATTACCCCGAGGTACTCATTAGATTACCCCGAGGTAAGCACTCATTAAAAGATAAGTTATATTTCCGAGAGCAACTGTTGCCTTTGCCGTTTAATATTCTGTTATTCATTAGATACTACTACGCTTGTCGGATTCCGCAATTTTATATCATAGAGTCTTTGTCCAACAATAGGTAACTCTAACAATTGCGCAGATATCAGGCGTTGATTCAATTTATGAAGATATGATTCAATTTCAAGAATGTGAGGTATGTAGCGCTCTCGGGCATTTTCAGTGAACTTTTCTATCTCTTACTAAAACACAAATAAAAGGACGAAACATTTGTGGATTCGTGAGTTGCTAAAAGATTTAATCTCCTTAACGTATCAGCTGAACGATCTATGCACGATCGTCTGGACGCTCGTAAAATTGAGAACCGAACGAGTCTCCGAAATTCTACTTAGCCACAGTAACTTTTTTTTATTTTTCTGCGACAAAATATCCCGCTAACAATGATTAATTTAAAAGTGGTATATTGATCTGCATATCTACTTGGTAAAAAATATGTAGTCGATATATTTGTTCACAATTCAGGTAAAGAGCGTCCGATAGCGTGGGACATTGATTCACATTCACGCTGAAGAAAGTCATATAATTGTTTCCTAGAATCTAACCCGCAACTCTCAGGTTTCACAGCTTTGTCTCTGGGACGTGCCGATTCACTACAGACGCAGATCCTAAACAATTACAACCTAAACACCTCTTTACTACTTAATTCCCTTTACCCTTAACACCCCTTTCCTTTAGGCACATAAATGTATTTATCAGCGTGGATTGTATCATAAAAATATCTGATTGATGGGGGGATTGCGTCCACGTTGATATAAAAACATGTTGTGTCCCGATTCATTTTGACTCATTGTTCAGAACACATTTTTCAATCTTCGGAGCTTGCGTATAAATTGCTAAATCTAAACTAAAAAAAAACAATAATATGTTACATTGTAGTATTAATGAATACTTAAATATTACTTTCTTTTATAGGTTGTGGAATTTTAGATACATATTGTTAATTGAGATATCTGGATAATAATTTTATTTATTTTTGTATTCTATGATAGGACAGAGCTTCTCCCTTTGTGCCCAGAAGTTGCATTTAAAACAATAATAGACAGGCCAAATTTATTTGGCATTCGTCACCGTTACTTGTAAACCTATCAAAACCTTTAGTTCCAATAGTATTCCATCATCGCAAGAATATTGTGCACATATATTTCTCATAAGGACAATAGTATGAAAATGTTGCAAACAATTCTTTTGCGATTTCTATATTCCAAGTCTTTCGGCGATTGTATTATGCCAATTCATTTGTCTAAAACCTAAAATGAACACAGATTGGTGTCTATATTTGAGATAAACATTTTTAAACCGAAACCAATGACTTTTATGACCTTCAGTTTTTTTTATTTACTAAAATTGTATTATTTTTGGAATTAGTTTATTAACGCATTTTATTAAGTGCGAATTTAAATACTTTATTAAGGCAAAAAAATCGCAGTTCAAGAGAAATATAATAAGTCACTATCTTGTACAAACTCGTAAGCGCCCCAACCCTTGCACAGCGTCCCTAATCCGAGGTTTAATAGACCTTCACAACTCGACGCGCACACATAGGCCTGAAAGTTTTCCAATAATCACCTACAATGTAGGTCTTGATATGCAAAACTAAAATTTGTTAAACTGATGATTATGATAATTTTCAATGACATTTTTAATTCTGCATTCTTTCCTTAGAAATAAAGGCAAAAAACGACGAAATCATAGCTATATATTTCAGGCATAAATAATTTGATATAATATGGCATTGATATATTATGACATGGCAAATCTATACTCTATGATTGTTATCATGTCTATTATCTTTAGAAATGACTTAATTATGTCAAGTTTGGCCTCTATTTCCAGGAAATAATACGTTGAATTAAAAAAAATGTTAGCAAATATCACCTGAACGTTACAATTTAAAAAATATATTTTCTAGACCAAGGACTAGTCTGTGACTCGCCAGCAGGTAGGCCGCCGGGCCGCGTTAGCGCTAGCGTGTGTGTGTGTGTGTGTGTGTGTGTGAGTGTGTGAGTGTGTGCGCGCGTGCGTGTGTGTACGTGCGTGCGTGCGTGCGTGCGCGCGCGTGTTCTAAATCTTCTGAAACACTTCCAAGCTTCGATAAGATACAGAACATCAATAGATGACTACGATATACGGAGCAGTCAAGAGGATCAACGACACAAATTAGTTCCTTGACCTGGTCCTTTTACAAACATATCATTCATATAATTTCAGTTTGCAATATAGTATTGGAATTTCTATATTTTAGTATCTCTTCACTGAATGATGGGATCATTTTCATTTCCGAAATATGCCATAAACGAAATTCCATGTGTTAGAATATCCTCCTAACATTTATGAGGTGACATTATGCAAATATAAATACAATAGTAATACGGACGTCGCAACTGTTCTAAATCTAGAAGCTTATAAACGTCTTTTGCTTCCGAAATCATCACGTTTTAATATTTCGCACTTTCGTCCTCATAGCAAAACTGATAATTGCGTCATTAAATTTAAAACATCTCTACATTACTTTTAAAAACATTCAATATGAAACACTTACCCAGTAGCCTGTGAAGTCTAGACTACTTTTCAATAGCTTCTCAGATAATTGAGGTTAGCATAGGTTAGAAATCTGCACGTCGTCCAGTCCGCACGTACTTCTCTGTAATTAACAATTTATACTTGACTTTTGTAACGTACACGTGACCAAACTTAATCTAGCTTTATGAGCGGCCATCTTAGTAACTACCAGCTTATAAAAGACCAATTTTATTTTGTAGTATCGATTACTATGTAAAATTATGATTGGAAGACATAAAATTACCTTTGTATGTTAGTGCTTATTGTATTTATATAATAAAATGGGTGGTTGAGTAAGACGACTAGTCACGTGGAAGGCTGCCACTGGCTCGATCCTTAAACATGCACGTGAAGAATGCCTGAGGTAACATAGCAGGATTTACAATTTTCTTTAACATTTCGTGTTTTTTCATATTTCGTGTATCAAGCTTGTTTATATATTTCTTGTAAATCTATTCACTTATAAACTGATAAAATAAACAATTTGCCATCAAGTACATTTTCGTAAAATATTGTAACTACTCACGCCCTAATTGGTCATTTGATTTTATAAACCCCAACTCAAACACTTTTCTTGTCTATTTTATTATTGGCCTCTTCTTAAATAGCAAAGCAAATATTAAATTATCGTTAAAATGAAATTTCTTCTGGCTGAATAAATGAATCATGAACTTCATATTTTTTTTCGTTTGAAATCTTTTTTCGATTATAATTTTAACTAAAACGTTTAAAAACAAAGACCTAAGATTTTTGTCGATTTTTTTCGAAATTAAAATATGACGACTAATGTTCGATGTTTTTTTCGCTTTGATGTTTTAAAGTGTCGATTAAATAATTTATTAATACGAGTATAATTATCTATATTTTCAGAAATATGGCATTTTATTAAATTAAATTAATCATATGATTTCAGTAGACAACTGTATGTGTAGCATACTTTGTAGGTTGTATTACTTTGTTTATTATAACATTAGCAGTAAAGTGTGATTAACGTCTAAGGAAATCTTGCTTTTACATAAGTTAACGGTAAATTAATTATAAGTATAGGGTTAGAGTTGTTAATGGCTTTATTTATAGGCTCATTTATTAAGTTCATTTACTTGGGCCCATGTAATAAATTATAAAAGTCATTATGTGTAAAATTTTATTTGAAAAATAAAACTTAAAATGATAAATAGCGGTAAGTTAAGTTCTGTAATGTGAGATGGTTTCGTTTTTTGTAGGACGTATTAATTTTACATTACAAGTCTTGTCAAATACTTTTATAACGTTATGCTGTGTTGTTGTTATGTGCTTCCTAATTAATTATTGTATTGCGTCACTTCATTTGATGAATAAGTTCCACTACTAACGACTGCCCCGCAACTGTTGTGGTTTCACACCATCGGAACTAGTATACAAATAACTTATTCTCACAAATATTTATAGGTTAAAATTTGTATATTAACTTAAATAATTTTGGAGTTCGTTATTATAAGATTTTTCATAATTTTTAAAACCGTGAACATGTTTATTTAACGCAAAGTTTACGTTTTAATGCAACTAGAAAATATCAGTGAAACGTTGTAATCCAGAATAGAGAAAAGTTGCAAACATTTTATTTCAGTATTAAAAATGACCGACGTACCAAAATAAACAAAATAGAATTAGTATTGTATAAAAAAATCGTTTAGTTATATGGATGCAATATTAACAACAATCTTTATACCCAGTTCCAATTGTACATCTGAATTGAATGTACTATAGATTATCTATTGTTAACACAATTGTTTAACAATAGGGTGTTTGTGTGTGTGTGTGTGTGTGTGTGTGTGTGTGTGTATTGTAACGTTCGGCCCTTTTTACCTCGGTAAGTATTACTTTATTTGAAATGTGTTATTGTTAATTGCTTATTACCAACATAATTAATTTTACTTACCAGGGCTCTAGTTCTACTCCACAGGTAAGGCAAATTACTGTCTGTCTGGGACGTTCTTCTAATCTTGAAGGTAGAACTAGGTTACTTGTGAAATAAGAATTGAAAATTTTAAAATACAAAGTTAAACAATTTATTAATCAATGACAAATTACAAAAGAACAAATGACACCAATGTGTCGAGTAATTAACTTTTAATTACTGCTAACTATTCCATACATATTTTAATTACTTGTTAACTTTTCAAATTTATATATATCGAGAAGGTAGTAACTTAAGTTTTCCAATTTAATTTTAGAAATGAATGTTAAAAGGACAATTTCTACCGTTCATGTGTTAATCGTTTATCAATTAAAATTTAACTTAGTTAACATTGAAATACATTTTCTTTATTATTATCTAAAACGTACCTGGTTGTATATATTACTTGTAAACACTATAAACTATACCATTAAACACTGCACATCGCTTTTGTACACCTTAACACTGCACATCGCTCTTGTAATCAGCGCTCTTAAACAAAAATGATATAAACTTTTACTTATTTAAAACACATAAATACTCGCTTCTGACTTTCTTTAGTTGCATTTATATAATTTGGTACCGGCCTTGACATCTTAAATTTTGAATACTGGAAACTTACTAATTTCTAAGTTATGTCCGAAAATGCCATCGCGTCGTCTCGTTCAAAGACTTTTAGAGAAGTTGGGCCGTTGCAAGGACGTGCTAACTGAAATTTTCAAACAAACTCCCACCCTTATTTATATATATGAATATTCTGATTGGTTCTCAGGTATCCCCTCGTGCTTACGTTACATGGCGTGATGTGCTTAATTACCTTAAGCTACTAACTCGTACGATATTTTTCAATTTCGCCCGCTAGGAGCGCTCACTACCTACGCTAGATTCACAATGTGCACCGAGAAAACAAAAATTTTCTTTTATAATGGGACGATATAATTATTAAATAAAAATTAAATATATAAATGTATTTATATGTAACACCTTATTTTTAAGAGTGTTACAATATGTTATTTAGTTTGTTGGAGATAATCGATGAGTTAGAATTATGATGTTAATGATCTAATAAGTTTCTTAGATTGCGTTTAGGGTTTTTGAGTTTTTTTTAAGGAAGTGACACTGTTCAGTAGAAATAGTCGTGTGCTGTGCTTTATTATCATAAGATTGTTCAAAAGATAATTTTATTATGCTGTTGATCAGGGTGTTCAAGGCTGAGGTTTACCAGCAAGTTTGTGCTGAACGGTGGAAGATTGATAAATTGAGGGGTTTGTTTGCTATAAATGTACAATTTACTTGTCTGTCTGTATGTATACGGAAAGGAAACAAGTGTGTGTGCTATTTGATTTTATTTTATTTACGTTTATAAAGATTAGGCCTAATATAGGTCAAGTTATGACTATAAGTTGTTTAAGAAAATCACTGCTTGTCCATACATACAGGCTTTACATAAAGGCAGAGTGATTATGTTGTCAGTGTGTCTGTACTAGTACGATAGATAATGTTTGTGTAGGCCTGCTTGTATTTGTTATAGTTAATTTTGTTCGATGTGGTGGAGGAATATTTTTTAGATGATAGTAATGGTGGAACCATTTGGGATTAATTTTTTGTTGTCTCCATTTTTATCGATTCCCACCTATTTAACGTGCTATAAAATATGACATGTTGGCGGTGCATCGCATATGATTATTAGTCTTTTTTTTTTAATCAAGATTTTAGTTCTTTATATTTGTGTGTGAAGAATTCCTCTGTGTATTGCTTCATATACTCACACAGAGTTTTTGGTGCCACGTATGACTTTTTATTACACACGATTATTTAACCACATTTTATTTGATTAAAATATAAGTAGCCCCAAAACATTAAAGCCAAGTGGCTTTTCTCTAGCATGTTTTCGCGATCACCGTACAAAATTCACAATACCTTTTCAACTGATTCTCAATAGACCTTGCACTCTTATTCAGTTACATTTAATAATAGTCTACTCTGTGTTGAATGGAAGTACAAGTTACTACGCCTATTTTCCACTGGGAGTTGGCTCTGCTTTAATCTCTAATTACACCATAATGAGTAACGCAATGTTGCCAACATATGAGATTTATTACTGCGTCATTCCAATTTGTGCTAGTGAACGCTTTTGCCTCAGTTTTTAGTGGCATGGTTGCAATTTGTGTGCATTTTTATAGAAAGAAACGAGTTGACGATGTCAGATACTTTGTAATTTTGAATAACAACTCTGATATGTAATTATTTATTAGTTAATAACTAATTATGTGAAATATATCATTTCTCTCTTAGAGTTAAGAATAATTGCAATGAAATTAAAGTCTGTATCTTTCACAAAGTTTTATAACAACAACTAATATTGCTTCATCCTTAAGCCTCTAGTTTAGGCTTTTCCTGGAACGTCACAGAATGACATAGGCGTTGTAATTACTGTCCTTATAATAAATAGAAAATACCTCAAGGATTTTGTTACAATCAACGAAACTTTCGTGTTTTAACTTACGACTTTAGAAGCCAACTTGGGGTCTTCATCTAAAGTAGTTTTGTTTTTGTCCGTTTTTTTTCTAAATTTACTTTAACTATAGCCTACTACAGAAACTCGTGATATTACTAACTTCAAAATCCTGAAATATTTATACACCATTATATTATATAATTATTTGTATTAGTATTTATTTATATAAATATTAACATGAAAACACCTGTCGGGAGTAGTGCTTTCCTTTTGACTAAATGAGGACGCTATTTCAAACAATAACTGAGGCAAAGTAAATGCTGGTATAGGCAAGTGTTAACATATTGAGAAATTGTTTATGTTGAAGTATATATAATATTATATATATAAAAGCGGGTACCTCAATTTGAAGATGGGGATAAACAATACAAAACAATATTTGCTACTTCTTATGAATACCTTTATTACAGGTTTATAACATATTTTCTCAAAAATTGGGGGTTTCCAGAATGTTTAAATCATGATCAGTCGAAATCAATGTAAATTTAAATTACCTGCATTAAAAAAAAAATAAACTTAATAGCTTTTTTACTTTTCAAAAAAGGGATTAATTTAAACATGATATTCATTATTAAATAAAATGAAATTTAAAAAAATAGCATAACTGCTGCAGTCATGTTGCGAAGTGAAGAACTAAAATATTTCGTTCCCTGCACTCTGGTGTTTATGGCGGCAACTATTTCGCTGGTTGATAATACAGACCTAATAAGAAGACTGGGGGTTTAATGTTTCCGATTTATGAACAAGTATATTACCAAGTTAAACCTAAAAAAATTATAAGCAAAATATACTTTGAAAAATGGTGCCATTACAATTAGTTTTTCTTTAAACCTTTACAATTTAATCATTTCTACATTTTAATTTTTGTTTTCTAGTCTTACTTTAGCTTTAAAATAAAAGCGGTTTACCGTGGTTTTTAATCACGACAGTTATTTCTTGTGTCATGAGATCTTAAACTGTAACTTGTCACAAAAATGTTGACACATTATTTGTACTTACATAGATAGGAAAGCTGATGTCGTTTTGCAAAATGAAGATACAAACTGAAATAATTTCCACTGCACCCTAGTGTGCATGGTGGAAAGTATTTCACGCTTTCTATATTTCCATTTTTTGAACTGTCAGAGAATTTTTGTGACAATACGTTTATAATTCTTATTAACATTTTGTTGATTTGATTTTTAATTTGCTGTTCCTTCTTGTAGGAACACACATATGCATACTTTCCAAGGATAAAGTGTTTTACAAGGATAATTTTAATTACAAGCAAGTGTCCATACATGAAAATATATACTATAAAAGTTCCCAAATCTTGTGTCTTTTAGAGTAGATCTTGCTGTTCGTAAATGTAATAGTTAAAAACAGTAGTTTTGAAACTCTCGTTGCTGTATTACAGGTACATTACAGTATCATCTATTAACATTCATAAAAATATAGCGCTAACCAATATCTGCATTTACAGTTTATATTTGATAATTTCATTTTCTCCCACCAGAGATCAGTTGCAGGAAATATTTCGTGTACTTGACGCTAGGGTGTGTTGGAGCTACCTTTCAGCCATAACTTCTATAATTTCCTAGTAATAATTGGATTATTAATAAATAAAAAGTATATTGTATTTTTTTATAATATTACTACAATTTATTTTACAACACAAAGTTATAAAATTTGATATTAAAAAAAAGTTTGACTTTTAAAAGTAATTCTGTCTTAGTTTTAGTTGAATGGCTGTATCCAGTGTTGTTACAGTCTTTTGTTTACAATTATTTAATTGTATTATCTAAAATAATTATCGTTGGGCTTATACACTATATTACTCAAATAACATTAAAAATTTATAGAGGTTCTGTGTGATGGTAGCTGCAAAGAACATTCGATTCGTCTGTATAATGTTGAGTGTATATAGGCTTGTAATTCTATGAAATTAATAAAAACCATTTATTTTATAAAGCCTCCTGTTTAAGTAGAAAGTATGAGTATATTATAAAAATAATAATTGTCTTTTATAAGTATAAGACTATCTATTAAAGCCTATAAGTCAGTATAAATGAATTTATATACCTTTATATTCTTATGAATACGGTTATGGAAGGCTCTGTGCAGTACGAAACAATAAAATATGTGTCCTTACATATTTATTAGGTTGTTAATTTGTCACGAATGTTATTAACATTGGAAAAATGTACCATTATTTCTTCATTATTTAACATTTGATATTTATCATGTATTTAATTTTGTATACAGTTTTGTTATTTTTAATTGCAATATTTAGTATAATTAATTTCCCAATTTGAATGAAAAATGAAATTTATTTGTTTACGTAAAATAAACGTGTTTACTTATAGCAGCTACAACAATTGAATATTGTTTCTGTAATATACATTTCTATAAGTAGTATACATATATATATATATATATATATATATATATATATATATATATATATACACACATACATACATACATATATATATATATATATATATATATATATATATATATATATATATGTATATATATATATATATATATATATATATATATATATATATATATATATATATATATATATATATATTTGTAGTTATGCAACATTGTTTTCTTGTATACATTATCACTTTCACTTGTACTTAAACAAGAATCTTACTTGGTATTTATGCGAGCTAACTTTCAATGGCTGGCTGTGCCGTCATCCTCGGGCATACTGAACAGGGTTGTTGTAGACTGCGAGCTGAGTGGATTTCCCGTTGACCTTGGTGTGCCGTTATGTTCTATTTTTAAATTCACTGCACTGTGCGAGTTTTTAGAGTTTGTTTTGGGGTTAATATTGTCTATTAGATTGAATAATTTATCGTTTTTTGTTATATTTGTATTTGTTCGTTAATGATATTATTTTTATTTTTATAAATTTCTAGTTGTTCCCAGATTGTGATTTTTGAGGCCTTTTTGAATCTTTTTTTATTAGGTGTACGTTTTTTAATGTGGGGAATGTGTGTTTGTTTTTGATGGCGTGTGTGGCTAAGTTTGAGTTATAAATTTCAGGTTTGATGTATGCATTGAGGTGTTCTTGATATCTGTCTTTTAATTTCTTTTTTGTTTGGCCTATGTATATTTTATTACAGTCTAGGCATTCGATTTTGTATATTCCGTTATTAAGTGTGGGAAATATTTTTTCTGGTCGGTTTATTTTGTTGATTATGTTTCCTGTGTTTTTGTAGGCTATGTTAATATTATTATTATTATTATTTTTTTATTTAATTTTTTTTTTAATTTTTTTTTTTTATGTATATAACTTATATATACTCGGGGGGGGGGGAGACGATTGAAGAAGAAAACCTGACAACTAGTAAAGAACCGCATCAGGAAAGCCTTGAATATATAGGCGTATTGCAGGATCTCTGATTGGTAGGTAACTTGAGACCAGAGGCAGATCTATGGTTTTCTTCGTGGGAGAACAAGATAAATACTCTTCCAATAAGAAAGGAAGCTAAGCATATTTATTTTACTTAAAGAACATTCAATAACAAAAATCCTTTTTTTTCTAGAAGCATGTACATAGAATCTCGCAAATTAATTTTTATCAATGAGCTTAAAATTACTTTAAATACAATAATTATTTATTTTTATAAAATTATTTTGCAATATGAAATAGATTCTTCCTCGTTTTGATTTGACAAATCGATCAATGGCATCAATGACAGTTTAATATCTCGATGATAATGAATGACAGCCAAGTCCTGTCAATCGATTTTCTGTCATCCTCAATCTCATTCACGTGTTCAGTGTCCATATTGTATAAAAATTTAACTCCGCTGTACAAACAAGCATGACAAGTATTGGCAATATCGTTAACAAGTCGTTTGAAACAGAATAGTTTTTCTCATTGCAATTATACTACTTTTTATTTTCTTGTATATTTAATTAGAACGTTTTTATAATATATTTCGTTTCATAGTTAATTATTTTTATGATCTGCAGAATTTTCAATTCCTAGTAAAGAAGAAGATACAAAAAACTAATAATATTTTTCTATACTCACACAATATGGTTTACATCAAATAAATCAGTTTAAAAATAGTTTTAAAATAAAAAATTAAAATAAGAAAAGCTTTATAGAAAATAGTTTTGAAGACATGTTCCGTGTGGATATTTCGCTTGACGCAAACTTCATAGCTTATTTAGTACAACTTAATGGAACAATGCGGAATATAAAGCAATCGTAATTATAAAATGTATGCATTTTCTGTTTCAGGAAACCGCCGCAAGGATAAACTGGAAAGACATAGCGTTGCCGTGGATACTGGGAGACTTGTGAACCAAAATGGAGCGTAAGTTGATTTTAAATTTATTAATTTCTAGTGAATTAATACCTACATAATCAATGTGGCATTTTTTTACAATATTTCCGGTCACATGTGACCTTTAAATACTATACTCTTATTTCCTCCTGTTCTTTGTAATTTTTTCAGTTATAATAGGCCTACTTTAGCCTAACTCACATACGCAGTGTTATATTTGTAATTTTCGAACAATACATGTTACTTTACGGTAGTCACCACACAGGAATTCATATAACAATTAATTACGCAATTAAATTTCGGCAATTCATTACAAAAAAAAAAAAAAAAATTAAAATAGATGTCATTTTCTTTTTAATTAGAAGTAATTTACCGAACTTTTTTTTATCCTGATACTATGTTACAAAAGTAATACATGCGGAAGATAACGTTAAATTTTTAAGTTTATTTCGACGTTTTATTTAAGTACTTTTCAAATATTATTTTCTGTATATTCAGAAAAATTGTTCTGTATTTATAATTAAACTTTTTTTATAACTAATCATGTATGACGATACAACAGCTGTTTTTATTACTCGTAGATTATGTTTATCTCTACATTATACATAACTAGTAAGTAGGGCCTATAAATGTAAGATATCTACTCATACTTTCAATTTAGAATTACTGCGTTGTTTTAAAGCACCTAGTAATTTGAAATTTTTGTAAAAGTAGAGCATATTAATCAACTAAACAGCCGAATTTATTGCTATGATAAACTGTAAAATTTTAAAGTGTAATTAATAAAAATAAATAAGGTCGGTTTTTATTTTCAAGCAACTAATTTTAAATAACTAAATTTAAACCTTAGTTATATTGTAGAGCAATATATCATGCTAACAATGAACTTATAAAGGACATGTTGTTGCTCAGTGCCTTATTTTAGTTTAACTTTATTATAGCCTTAATTTAATTTATTTCTCATTTGAAGTTAATAAGTGAAACTCCTAGAGTATGTCCCTAAGGCAAAAAGTGACGCCTCGAGAACGAAAAAGATTCAGTGGCTGAAGTGAAAAACAAAACTACGGTCGCATGTAGTAGAGTATACAATATTGCCTTCTTTATTTTAAGTTATCGTTTGCTTCTAGTTAAAGAACTGGGTTGAGCGCGTTTTTAGAATTGTGTCTTTTATTTATTTAAAAATATGTTTTATTAAAGCAGGAGTTTGTAAAAGCACTCAGTGTAAGTAAAGCATTAGCGAGACTTGAAGTAATGTTGCAATGTCTGTACTGTATTTACAAATTTGGCATCTATGAATTATCAAAGCGCCATCGATATAGGAAACGAGAAGTCCTCTGGAAGCCAAACAAAATATTTAGTTTAACTTATATTTCTTATACACAAGACATTTATTAAATTAAGGTTTCCATATAAAAAGGACCACTAAATTATATGCCACTACAATATAGCTATGTTACAATGTAACTACAAAGTTCCTGGTAGATATCAATTTTCTTTTTTAAATAATTTTGGTTCATAAAGTAGCCTACTAGATAAGTGGTTTCCAACTAAAGTTTTTCAAGGCCCCCTCCTCATCGGTCGCTATATAGACAAGGAGCCCTCAAATTCTTAAACTTAAATCTTAGATTACACACAAAATAATTTGTGTTATATTACTTATTCATAATTAGTTTATGCCTTGCCTACCCACTTACTTTAAGGTGGAAACTGTTCTTAAATATGAAAATTAAATTTGATGCTATCACAAGTTTATTATAACTAGATTCAAGAAGTGTTTTATTTTTACTTAAGATATGAAAATTAAGACTAGCAACATGTTAAAGTTTGTATATCCAGGTAAAATTCATTAAACACATTTATGCCTATAATAATATTTTGTATGGAACAAGGAGTTAACGAAGTAAAAACAAGTATCACAAGCCTGTTTTAATTGCTACAAACAGAGAAAAACTATTGAATAAAAATGTCATAAGCACATTAATAAAAACATTATTTCAAAATTATTACACAACGCAATTGAATTAACTCACAATCTAACAATAATTTCAGTGAGAGGAGTTAAATGTGTTCTTTGAGCTCATGATTTCCAAAATCGTAGGCTCCATACTTGACACTTTTACTCTGAAGTGTTACTGCATATCAAGGCGAATCCTATATTTATTTTTCATAAAGCACTTAGCTACGGATACGGTCACAGAGTACGTGTTGAAAAAAAATATTTTATTTTCATGGACCCAGACATCTCACGAACCCCTAAGACTTTGCCGCGGGCCTCCAGGAAAACTACTGTAGGCCTGCAAGATAAACTGTTCGTTCGTAATGTGAAACGCGTCTTCTTTTTGCGAAGATGTAATAACGTAACCTCAAAATAAAATGGAAGTCACTTCACTTGTCCACAAGTTTACTTGTTTTAGCAAACTTTATTTTGTTTGATTTTTGTGTATATAAACGTATACTAAGCGGTAGTTAGTAGCTACTGTTTTTTGTTATATTAGGCCTATAACACAGTACTCCGTTTCACAAATACACCTTGATAAAATATTCTGGCATTGTAATTAATTCTTTTTTTAATGTTGCATTTTTGGGTCAGCATCGAGTTTATTTTTTTTTTCTGAATTCCTCAGAACTTTCTACACCACAGACTATACATTTTTTTGCAATATGTATAACGTTTGGCAAACCGATAATTTACACACGTTTTGGGTTCTGCCTACTCATGTAGGCCTTATAACGTAGCCTTTTATGTAAGTTACGTGTTATATTAAGCACGGAAGGTTTTTAAAAAATGATTTTATTTTTACAAACATTTGTTGAATTTAATAAACAATTAATTTGGAAACTGTTACATAAATTATACTTAATAAAACAATTCAAATACAACTGATGTACATACAGTTGGAGCGGAAAACGTCTGTGCGATACAGAGGCGACTTACACACTGCCGGGGCTCTGTTCTCACACCTATATAATACAAAAGCTGCGTAAGCAGGAATTTTCCTAGCACGCATTTAATTATGAAATGTTCACATAAAATGTTCATATAACTCCTCCATCCCTAAAGAAAACTTCGGGGGTTGGCGAAGTTTCGGCGTCGGTTGAAGTCCTCTTCATCTTCTTGATGAGGGCGAAGTATATAAAGCTGCTGAATAGGCCTCCGTAAAGGGCAATTTTCGGCATCGGTTGAAGTCCTCTTCACTGGAGAAGGTCGCCAGGCGAAGGTCTGGGATCCAGTTAAATGGGTTGTCTGCGATTTCCAACGCAGTATCCTTGTAGTTTGTAGGCGTTATTGTTTTTGATGATGGGCATTTTACAGTCTAATTTTCTGTTCATTATAATTCAACTGAGCAAAAGTATTTGGAATTGATTAATACAATTTATAATGAGTCTTTTCTATCATAGGATAGATACAAAATGTTTATAACATATACAATTGTTATCAGAATCTAATTTTTGTTCTACAAAATTTACATTGATTACAATAAAAGTTTTATATAATTTTTCATAATTTTTACCATCATTTACATTCAAATTGCCTGTTATAGATTTGATAAAGGATTCTAGTCAGTTTATAAGAATTCTTTTTGTTTTGTTATCTCTTTAAGAGTATAGTTGCTAATTTTCTTCAATTACAATTTTTTTTGTGATTAACATATTTCAAATAATTAACAATATTTATTACCATAATTAGTTACATATCATTTAATAAATTACAAAAGTTTGTAACACATACAATTAATGAAACAATGTTGTTTAAAGTTTAATAAAGTTTCTTGCATAGAATTAGTGGACAAAGGTATGGTAGGGATTTTAATTTGATTGTGTTGAATATGAACAAGAAGGATTTTGGTCATTAATTACATTTTTCATCTTCTTAGGCCGTTTAATTTTCGACAAATGTATTTTGTCTTTTGTGTTATGATGTCTAGGCTTTATTTTTCCAGTTTTTTTTCTTTATCGAAGCTATTTCTTCCTTGCTATATCTGTTTTTCGTTTTGCTTTGCTTCTGAACTGACTGGTTCTTTGTTTATATTCCTTTTTTCTAAAACCTTTTCTTTAATTTTTTCATTACTATTCCTAATGTTTTCATAAAGTTTTTTTGTTTTTTCTTTATGGTTTAAAACGTAGTCGTTTAGAATTTGTTTTTCTAAATCTATATCTAATAAAGTGTTTGAATTTATGTGTCCAAATAAGACTTCGCACGGCGTTAATTTTGTGACTGAATGTATGCTATTGTTATAAGCTATTATAGCATATTTAACTTTCTTAATTATACTGTCTTTTTTAAATTCGATTTGATTATTTAACAGCCTTATGTGTTCTATTAAAGTGGAATGAAATCTTTCACATAATCCGTTTGATTGGGGGTTTTGTGTGCTGATAAAGCGAATTTTGATTTTATGCAAGTCTAATATCTCCTTTACAATTCTGTTATTAAACTCCGTTCCATTGTCTGAGATAATAACTGTTGGTAAGCAGAAATGCGTGAAGTAATCTAATAGCTTGTCTGCAATCTCTGTAGCTTGAGAGCTTCCCAAGTGATAATCTTGAGCATATCGTGAGATCGCGTCGACAATGCTGATAAACGAATTCTTCTCCAAGGAGATTGTGTCAACGTGAATTATCTGAAATGGTCTTGCAGCTGTTGGTGTCAAGTTCATTTCTAGCTGTAAGGGAATTCTGTCGTATTTGGTTCTTTGACATATGTCACACTGATTTATGAAATTTTGAATTAGTGATTTTAAATTAGGCCAATAATATCTTCGCTTAATTTGTTCGTATGTTTCCTGTATCCCGCGGTGATTGGTTTTGCTAACATGATAATTACTTATAGTTTCTAAGGTATCTTCTTCCGAAGTTAGGTCTATGAGTTTGTTATTACACTCAACTAAATTTAGTTCAGTTTGTTTGAAATTTTTGGCTATGCATGATGCAAATTTCTCATAAAAATCGTCTTCAAAATATAGATTATATTTTATTTTGGGTACCAAATATGATTTTACAAAATTAACTATGTCTTCTTTAAAATTATTTTCCGATATTTCGATAATTAAACGAATTTTTGAAGTTCCAAATAGCTTTATAATTTTTACTTTCTTCGGCTCATATTTTACTAATGATAAAAATATTTGATTTTTCCAAAGTTTTTTCCTTTTCCATCGCGGAGTAATTAGTTTCGCTGTCGTTTAAAGTTCTGCTGGCATACGCTATAGGAAGGGCTTTTCCATTTTTGTCCTGGCTTAAAATTGCTCCTAGTGCATAATTACTAGCGTCTGTCGTTAGAGTAAACTCCTTTTCAAAATCTGGGTATTGTAGAAGGGGCTCGATAGTCAATATATTTTTACATGTTTCAAAACATTCTATAAAGTCTGGATTTTCTATGTTTATTTTTGCATTTCTCTTTAAACAGTTAGTAAACGGTTTTGTTATCTTGGCGAAGTTTTTAATAAATTTTCGATAATAGCTTAATAGTCCTAAAAATCCTTTAATTTGTTTGGTGGTTTTAGGTATTGGATAGTCTTTGATTGCCAAAATCTTTGTTGGGTTGGGTTTTACGCCATCTGGTGTCACAACATGTCCCAAATATGCCACTTCTTTTCTTAAAAATTCTGTTTTATCCAGCTGTACTTTAAAGTTGGCTTTGCGTAATCTGTCGAAAACTTCTTTAAGTCTTTGTATATGTTCTTGGAGGCTAGTAGAATAAATTATAATGTCGTCTAAATAAACTAAACATGTTTCATTTTGGATGCCTCTCAGAATATTATTTATATTCCTTTGAAATGTAGGGGGGCTATTCTTAGTCCAAAGGGCATTCTTAAAAATTCGTAGTGTCCCGTTTCTGTTGAAAACGCTGTTTTTTCTATGCTATTTTTATCCATTTCTACTTGGTGAAATCCTGAGGCTAAATCTAAAGTCGTAAAATATTGAGACCGTCCCAATTTGTCTAATATGTCTGTAATGTTCGGCAAGGGAAATTTATCGTCAATTGTTTTTTTGTTTAATCCTCTAAAATCTATTACTAATCAAAATTTTCTTTTGCCAGAAGCGTCTTGTTTTTTGGGTACAATCCAGATAGGAGAGTTCCATGGAGAATTCGAGGGTCTAATAATTTTTTGTTTAAGCATGTCTTCAGTTTGCTTATTAATTTCGTTCTTGTAAATCTCTGGATATCTATAATTTCTAGAGTATACGGGAATTTCATCAGTAGTCCTAATAACATGTTTTATTTGGTTGGTAAAAGTTAAATCGTTTCCCTCAATATGGAATAAATCTGCATAGTCTTCTATTAAACTTGTTATAGCGGATTTTTCTTCTAAGTTCATATGTTCCATTCTAAATTTTGATAAATCTAAATTTTTCCTTCTCAATTTTTCTTGTTTATAATGTAATAAATTTAAATTAGCGTTCGTTTGCATTGTATCAGGTTCAAGGATATTGTATTCTTCTAAAGATTTTAATTCTAATGGTTCATTTACTGTTAATTCTACATTTACTTCTGTGTTGTTTATTATAGGGCAGTAGGCTTCTCCCTTGTGTACTGAGACTATACACTGCGGAATTTCTAATCCATTTAAGTGTTTGTATGGTAAGAGTCCTTCTCCATCTTGAATATTTTGTATTCTAAATTTAATCGTTCGGCTATAGTGTGGGCTTGTATAACATAACTTGTTCCCTTTTTTGCGTCCTGTTCCTGACATTCGCCTTTATTATTATTGTTATTATTATTATTTTGTTCTTCTGTGTTAAAATATTTAATTGGGATTTGCTTATTGCGAAATATTAATTTATCATTCACAAAATTTAAATTAATTTTTAATTCTTTTATGTTATCTAATCCAAGGAGTAAGTCAAAATCTTTATGGAAATCAAATAAATAGAATTTGGTTGTTTCTTTTCCCAAAAGTGGTAGTGTACAACTGTATTTTTCTTTTGATACTCCATGAGATGTACTCACTTCAAATGGTTCTTGTTTTAGGGTGTTTTTGAAAAATTGGAAAGCTATTGATTTTTTAATAAATGATCTCGTGCTTCCAGTGTCAATCAGCATCTTTAGGTTGGTCTTGGGATCGTGGATGTACGGTAGTTCGTTTGTGTCGTCTTCGATATGCATTATGGAAAATGTCTTTTTAATGTGGTTAGTCCTAAAAAATGATTTTGGGTATGATTGTCTTCTTGAGTGAATCCACATGCGTTTTCCTCTTGCGTTGAATCATCAAAGACTATGTATCTGTCAGGGTCCTCTTGCGGTTCATAATCTGTTTGTTGGGTCAGATAAGAGTCAGTCATCTGTTCAGTCAATAGATTCATAGTTTGATCGTAATTTTCTTCTTCTATTGGTTTCCCTGTCATCTGATAAAGTCTATTTTGTCTAATTGTGTTCCCTGTTTGACGTGTGGAAATGCTCATTGGTTCTGGTTCAAATTTTTGATGAACTTTTAATGGTGTGTAATTGTTAGACTGTCTCGATTGTTGATTTTGCTGTACGTATGAGTTATGTTTAGTAAATTGGTTAGGATTATTTTGGTAGTTGGGCCTATAATTTTGGAATGTTTGTTTGTTAGGAAGGGGTTTGCGAATAGGCGGGTATTGTGGGGCCCTAGGTGGAACGTTCTGTTTAATATTTTGAAATAATTTGTTATTTTTAAATTGGAAGTCATTAGTAAGCATGTTAAGTGCTTCGCTAAGAGAATCTGGATTTTTGGTGCGCATTAGCGATCCTACGGGTTCATGTAAACCTCTAAGGAGAACTCTTAACCCTAATTTCTGTACATATTCTATCAAAACATCTTTGGCCAATTGTCTTTGAGGCTCTTTATTAATACAAAATTAAATCTGTAAATTTAATAGTTTTTGAATTCTCTCATAAAATTTAATAGGTGATTCGTTATTTTCTTGTTTTAACTCAGCCATTTCTAAATTCAAAGTAAAGCAATCTCTTTTGTCTGAATAGGTTAATAATACTTTTTTAATCTCATACCAATTATATGAATTTGAGTTTACTACCATTTCTAATGCTTGGCCTTTTAATTTAGCTAGTATAGAAGAAAATAGATATTCATTTTGAAAATCCTCTGGATTTTCGTTTACATAAAACTTATTTACTACTTTATCACATATTGAAATAAATCTGTGGAGCATAGTGGGCTCTCCACTATACTCAGGAATCATATCAAGATATTCCTTCTTTAATGTTGGCGTTGCTATTTTAAAGTATTATTTTCTTTAAAATAATAAAATTAAAAATCAATTATATAAAATTAAAAAGTATTTACTCTACTTTTTCTTAACTCTATTTCTTACGATCTACTTACAAGTGGATCCAAAATACTTTGCTCATTTGACTACTATTTCACTTTTCACTTTTCACTTACACGATATTCACTCGTGCTCTTAATAGATATGCGCTCTATTAAGTGGTTGTAGATATTCACTCTACTAAAGTTTTCTTGATGTCGTTACAGATATGCGCTCTGTAATGAATCGAGTTTTTCAGTATCTCGGTTAACGATTGAAATCGATAAAAATTATGTTCATTAATTCTCCCGAGATGTCCTACCGACTGAGCCAGTTACGTGTTATATTAAGCGCGGAAGGTTTTTAAAAAATGATTTTATTTTTACAAACCTTTGTTGAATTTATTAAACAATTAATTTGGAAACTGTTACATAAATTATACTTAATAAAACAATTCAAATACAACTGATGTACATTCAGCTGGAGCGGAAAACGTCTGTGCGATACAGAGGCGACTTACACACTGCCGGGGCTCTGTTCTCACCACCTATATAATACAAAAGCTGCGTAAGCAGGAATTTTCCTAGCACGCATTTAATTATGAAATGTTCACATAAAATGTTCATATAACTTGTACAAATTAACAATTGTAGTAAATAATTCTGTACAAAACAATTTCTGTTTAAAAATTGCGATTAAAAGAACATTTTTTCTAATTATTTTTACGACATAACAAATGAAAAACGTACACAAAACTCACAAATTAATCATTTATTTACTACACTTGATAGACAATGTCATCATCATTAGTGAGTGTTCCTACTACAAACTCAAACTTACAAAAATAGTAAGTGAATGATTAATTTTATGAATTCTTGAATTTTATAGTCCATTACGTTCGGTGAAACTTATTAATCACTTAAACAATAGTTTATGACTATCCGAACTTTGAGATAGTTCGAACTATCAAAGTTCGGATAGTCATAAACTATTGTTTAAGTGATTCATAATTTTATGAGTTTTGTGTACGTTTTTTATTAGTTATTAACATAACCTTACAACCTAACCTCAAAGAATTGTTGATATTTGTATGACGTTTATAATTCCCCTTATATTAGAGTTCATTGTAGTACAAATACAAACAAATTAATAAAGCGTTGTCGGTGAACGTCATAGCAGCTGGAGCGGGGCGTGATGATTTATTTATAGTACGTCATCTGTTCAGCCACTTGTGAACAGTCTAGCTGTGTGGTAGCTACTTGACATCAATCATAGCTGACAGCTAAGGCAAGACACTACACAACTGTTAGGGTGCCTGTGTTTTATGGCGGAATCGAAAAGAGAAAGTAAAAGGTTTTCTTTCACAATTTTAAAAAATATTATTTCATAACTGCCATTCTCCGTCGAGGATTGTTTGTGTATTGAAATTAAAATAACAGTTATTTAGTTCCTCTCTTACACCTATTAATAAGATTTCGTATTTGATCACAAATGAAGCTGCAGGTAAAACTAGGAACTCGCAAGTAATAATTTCTTCAAAAATGAAAAATGAAAGTATAATTTCTCCAAGTGTAGGCCTAACTATAATTTTTTTCTTTTTTCTTCCTCAGAGTTCTCTTACCTTACATTTTGAATTAGATTTAATTGTGAAAATGCAAACTTGTACGCACTAAAAACCGACACCTTTTTTGATAGTTTACCTATTTTAGTAAACTGTTATTGTTATTGTTTAGTTATTGTTATTAAAAATTCGGCAGGTGATTAGTTGTAGTTGGAAAGCATATTTAGGTGGTGCGGGAGAGAAAAGGGTTAGGTAATAGATGAATTTAAAGGTAGAAAATAACATAAATAATTATTATTTTTATTTAACGTCTGTTAATAACTATTAATTTTTTTATATAGGTTAGTGACAGATCACAGATAATTTTGCTTTTTTAAACACTCAACGTTTCGAATTTCTTTCTGAAATTTGTTTTCAAGAGCTTAGTTTTTATTAAACAATTATACAACATAACTAATGATTTATAAAATACATAACATTGTATAAAACTTAATAAAAATCAACAAATTATAAAACTCCTAATAAATATCCATTTACAAGTCAAAATTGTTTCTATCATAATAAAAGAGACAACTCATAGATACATACTCTAACACAGTCAACAATTATAAGTGAAATTTAACATTTTTGTAGGTTTTTTCGGTCACTATATATATATATATATATATATATATATATATATATATATATATATATATATATTAGAATAACAGAGTCAACATTTTAAATTTTTAAAACCACACAATCATTCTAATATATATACATTACCTCGAGTGATCAAAAAACCTAAAAAAATGTTAAATTTCACTTATAATTATTGACTCTATTATTAATAGTAGATGTGTTAGTGTATGTATCTGTGATTTGTCTGTTTTATTGTGATAGAAAAAAATTTCACTTGTAAATGGATATTTATTAAGAGTTTTGTAATTTGTTGATTTTTGTTATGTTTTATAAAACGTTATTTATTTTATAAATCGTAAGTTTGTGTTATAGTTGTTTAATTAAAACTGAGCTCTTGGAAAGGAATTTCGGAAAGAAATTCGAAACGTTGAGTGTTTAAAAAAGCAAAATTGTCTGTGATCTGTCACTAGCCTATATAAAAAAAATAAATAATTATATTAAAATACGATATTTATAAATACTGCTAGGTTGTCCGAAAAAACTTAACGTAGGGTTAAAATATAAGGGGTTTTCCTAACTTTAACTGAGTTACTAAACATTTTAGTTACTAAGGAATTTTATAACTTAAATCTCATCATAATTTGACAGTTATTTATCGTTTAGCATTTGTAACTACCCCAAAATCTTATTGTTGTTAAGTATTGGTGAGAAAAGTATGACGTAAAATAATTAGTCCTAGAACATTTATTGCACTATTTGCAATGTATATGAGGCACATTAACCTAATTGTCAAGTGTTTTAATTAATTACAGGTATAATCCTGTGTTATTTAGCATACGCAAGTGTATGGTAATGCGCTGTCAGTTACAAGCATGTATTTGCATCGCAGGCATTTAGCCAGATAACTAATTAAATCTTTAGCGTTTAACATAAATAGGTTGGCAGCCGTGGGCTCACCAATCGTTGATTGCCATTCTGCAAAATTGAATACAATAGTTAATAAATTCTCGCTACACTGCTATTAAAAATAATAACAGTGTCCGGTGTAGTAATTCGAAATTGTAATTTTCAACTTATTATATGAATTAAGAAATTATGACAAAATATAATACGAAGTTTTACAGTTAGTATTTCATATCTGATGCAGATACAATTCCATCTCAAATACGCATGCCTACAAGTTCTGGAAGAATATCTCTGCCCAAAATGCTTCTGGAGAGGCAGTTTGGTTTAGTCGCGGAATACCAACGTAGTTTAGTTACTATATTCTAATTGAATTAACCTCAATAATATTAAAACAGTTCTCTTGAAATTAAAAGATTTCACACTCAACACCTAAGTGAATCTACCAAATACATTGACACGAAATATTGTGAAAATTTTTTTATGTATTTGTGTAGCAACATTTTTAAAGCACTTTTTCAACAGTATATCAAGTTGATTCTTGAATATAATTTTTGTCTTTAGTAAATATTTTTTTCGAATGAGTAACGTCAGCTAAACTATTACGGTTAATTAGACGTTAAATGGTTGTCTTGACAAAATGACTTCCTTGCAGTATATAAAGTCCTTACAACTACCTTTGTCGTTTGATTCTGAAAAAATTGTTTACTGAAATAAAATATTCAGGTTTTGCATTAACAGGCAATGTTATTGCCTAGAAATAAGATGTAGTGGATCCTAGTTCGCCTAAAATGTTTATTAAGGTTTCTTCAAAACAATTGACTTGAATAAAATTTCATTTTTTGTAATTTAAGATATTTTATATAGTTATTACTGAAACTTGATGATTGAATAAGATATATAATGAAAAACAACCACTAGCAAGAAGATTATTGTAATTCTTAACAAGAAATAAAGCATCAAGAAATATTATTTTTATTTCTATAGTATTTTCTCTTGTATACATTTTATAAATTGTTAATGAACGTTTTAAAATTCAACTCAACGTTTAATAATGGGTTTGTTGAAAATTATGTTTATTTGGATAGACATTATTTTTTTATAATATTAGTGAAATAAAAATTGTGTTACGAGACAATATGATCAGTAAAAAGATAGAGGGGAATCATAGATCACGTGAGAAGTGTCGCTTCCGTGTTCACGTTAAGGATAGAGAAGTGTCTATCGGCAATAGCGTTGTTGAAACTCATTACTTTCTGTGTTTAGTCGTAAATTTTCAGAAATGTGGTGAACGACGAATAGGCTACTATCTCTTTTATGAATCATGGCCCAGACGTAGTTATGATCATATGGTAGCTATGGCCTAAACAATTTATAAAGATCATATGAGTTTTTAAATCCTTTGAGCACCATTCCAGCAGATTACAAGGGCAGAAACATTTACAGATTTCACAAATAAATAAGAGCAGGAAAAAAACCATGTTTCAATTTAATATTAGACTCTGGAAATATTTGTGTTCTACAATAAATTTAAACTTGTTCTTATAATGGAAAGCAGACACAGTTTGTATGTATTTTAGCAGGGAACCTGAATGCAAAATTGAGACATAGATTTTAGTTGACACGATAATCGAAATGTACCTAACTTGAGTAAATATCGACACCACCAACACGTTAAATTGAGTTTACCTTTGCGACAGAATAATGTTTGCTTTTATATGAGTAGGATTAATATTCTTTCTCCTCGGTATTTGTACGTTCGCAGAAACGAGAGAAACGTGTGCTTGGGATTGGCGGAGAAGAAGCTCGGCCGTGGAAAAATCTACTTTTTCATTTCCCGGTATTCCCATGTGACGGTATCCATTGTATATGTATGTATGAATTATATATATATATATATATATATATATATATATATATATATATATATATATTAAATATGGTGATGTTTTCTTGTAATATAGTTAATAAATTAAAAATATTTCATAAACAAGAATACTTTTAATGAATATATTTATTCAAAGCTTTTCGCCGATAAAAAGTATCAGCATCTTCAGGAAATAATTATCTAAAAAAATACTTTTACAAAATTAAATCATATGTACTATGTATCTACATATGTAGATACATATGATTTAATTTTGTAAAAGTATTTTATTAGATAATTATTTCCTGAAGATGCTGATACTTTTTATCGGCGAAAAGCTTTGAATAAATATATTCATTAAAAGTATTCTTGTTTATGAAATATTTTTAATTTATTATATATATATATATATATATATATATATATTTATATATATATATATATATATATATATATATATATATATTTATTTATATATATATATATATATAATTTAATATAAATTTGTATAATTTATGACCTAATCGATTTATAAGATGAAAATCACTAGTATTAAATCTTCATTATACTCTTATAATGTTCACGCCGCTAAAAAATATATTCATCTAGAAATCTTGTAAACGTCAAACTATAAATCACGAAGCATTTAAACACCGTCTTGTTCTCAGTTTTATGTTTATTAAGAAATGCGAGTGCTAACACCGCCAAACCTATTAGCATCAAGATTGCTCCGTTTATTGGGAATTAAAAAGTTAAAACTCCTCCAAGCGCTATTAATTAGCCGTAACGTTTGCGCAGGCGCGACTGGATTGCTCAGCTGTGCGATAACGGGGTTAGAACATGTTGACACTTCTTTCCTCCCCCCCCCATACTTAATGTCAACGTTTTGTTATTTAAATGCAGGAAGCTGGGGTCGATAATAATGCAGTTTGTGTGGGGAAAACTTTGTTGTGTTTGGTCGGCGAAATTATTCTCGATATTATGTAAAAAATCTTTCTCAAATGTGTTCTCTAAAAGACACACTACAAAAATTTGGGTGTACTTTATATGAAAAGAGATTTAATGCCCTATTATGAAGATGTGAACGAAATTTGATGCAGTGTTAAAGTTCTTAATTTTCAAGTATGCTTCACTTTAATCTAGAAGTTTATGTTAAAGATGGATACAATTTTATTGATTGTAAGGCATTTTATTTATTTTTTTTACAAATAAAATATAAAAGTAAATATATAATAGTATAAAGAATATTTATATATATATATATATATATATATATACATATATACTACAATATGTACTCTTGAGTATTAATAAAGAAATAAGACAAAATACAAATACAAGAATAATTTATTGAGTGTACAATTCAAAAGCTTTTCGTTGGCAAACAGTACCAACATCATCACGAATACTAAAGATCTTTAGTATTAATGATGATGTTGGTACTGTTTGCCAACGTAAAGCTTTGAATTGTACATTCAATAAATTATTCTTGTATTTGTATTTTGTCTTATTTCTTTATATATATATATATATATATATATATATATATATAAATAGGTTTTCTTGTTTAATAGTTTAAAACAACATAGGTTATTCAAATACAAGAATATTTATTGATTTATATTCAAAGCTTTTCGTTGGTAAACAGTACTAACATCATCAGGAATGAAAATTACAGTAATGTAAGCTATAGGCCTAAAACACACACACATAGGCCTATATATATATATATATATATATATATATATATATATATATATATATATATATATATATATATATTTATTTGTGTGTGTGTGTGTGTGTGTTGTGTGTATTTATGTGTGTGTGTATATATGTATATATATATATATATATATATATATATATATATATATATATATATATATAAATATATATATAATTAATAAATTAAATATATTTCAAAAACAAGAATACTTTTAATGAATATATTTATTCAAAGCTTTTCTAATAATTAATTATCTAATAAAACATTTTTAGAATTTTAGAAATTGTAAAAATTAGATAATTATTTTATTATCTATTAGATAGTAATATTATTAGATAGGAAAAAATATTTTCCTGAAGATGCTGATACTATTTTATCGGTGAAAAGCTTTGAATAAATATATTCATTAAAAGTATTCTTGTTTTTGAAATATTTTTAATTTATTAACTATATTACAAGAAAACATATCACCATATTTAATATATATATATATATATATATATATATATATATATATATATATAAATTGAGACATAGATTTTAGTTGACACGATAATCGAAATGTACCTAACTTGAGTAAATATCGACACCACCAACACGTTAAATTGAGTTTACCTTTGCGACAGAATAATGTTTGCTTTTATAGGAGTAGGATTAATATTCTTTCTCCTCGGTATTTGTACGTTCGCAGAAACGAGAGGAACGTGTGCTTGGGATTGGCGGAGAAGAAGCCCGGCCGTGGAAAAATCTGCTTTTTCATTTCCCGGTATTCCCAAGTGACGGTATCCATTGTAAATCATTTTTAAATTGCAACATTTTTCACTGGTTATAGAAAAGTGTAAAATATTCTGTCCACAGCTACAAAAAAAAGAAAAAAAACACCTACTTCAATAAAGCATATCTCATTTATATGTATGTATGAATTATATATATATATATATATATATATATTTATTTATTTATTTATATGTATAATTTAATATAAATTTTTTATAATTTATAACCTAATCGATTTATAAGATGAAAATCACTAGTATTAAATCTTCATTATACTCTTATAATGTTCACGCCGCTAAAAAATATATTCATCTAGAAATCTTGTAAACGTCAAACTATAAATCACGAAGCATTTAAACACCGTCTTGTTCTCAGTTTTATGTTTATTAAGAAATGCGAGTGCTAACACCGCCAAACCTATTAGCATCAAGATTGCTCCGTTTATTGGGAATTAAAAAGTTAAAACTCCTCCAAGCGCTATTAATTAGCCGTAACGTTTGCGCAGGCGCGACTGGATTGCTCAGCTGTGCGATAACGGGGTTAGAACATGTTGGCACTTCTTTCCTCCCCCCCCCCCCATACTTAATGTCAACGTTTTGTTATTTAAATGCAGGAAGCTGGGGTCGATAATAATGCAGTTTGTGTGGGGAAAACCTTGTTGTGTTTGGTCGGCGAAATTATTCTCCAGTATCTTTGTCGTCTGTAAAACTCAATCCGATTTAAAATCTAAAAATGCCATTTAAAAAATCTTTCTCAAATGTGTTCTCTAAAAGACACGCTATAAAATTGGGGTGTACTTTATATGAAAAGAGATTTAATGCTCTTTTATGAAGATGATGTTAACGATATTTGATTCAGAGTTGAAGTTCTTAATTTTCAAGTATGCTTCACTATAATCTAGAAGTTTATGTTAAAGATAAATACAATTTTATTGATTGTAAGGCATTTTGTTTATTTTTTTTACAAATAAAATATAAAAGTAAATTTATAATACTATAAAGAATTTGTATATATATATATATATATATATATATATACATATATAAAGAACTAAGTCAAAATACAAATACAAGAATTATAATTGAATTTACAATTCAAAGCTTTTCGTTGGCTAACAGTACCAACATCATCAGGAATATTAAAGAATTAAAATTCCTGATGATGTTGGTACTGTTAACCAACGAAAAGCTTTGAATTGTAAATTCAATTATATTCTTGTATTTGTATTTTGACTTAGTTCTTTATTAATACACAATAATACATATTGCGATATATATATATACTACAATATGTATTCTTGTGTATTAATAAAGAAATATGACAAAATAAAAATACAAGAATAATTTATTGAATGTACAATTCAAAAGCACACAGTACCAACATCATCAGGAATACTAAAGAATGTGTATTTATGTGTGTGTGTATATATATATATATATATATATATATATATATATATATTTATATATATATATATGTATAATAAATTAAAAATATTTCAAAAACAAGAATACTTTTAATGAATATATTTATTAAAAGCTAGGAATTTTGTAAAAATATTTTATTAGATAATTATTTTCCTGAAGATGCTGGTACTGTTTTATCGGCGAAAAGCTTTGAACAAATATATTCATTAAAAGTATTCTTGTTTTTGAAATATTTTTAATTTATTAACTATATTACAAGAAAACATATCACCATATTTAATTAAATATATATATATATATATATATATATATATATATATATATATATATATATATATATATATACATATATATATAAAGTATAAAGGAATTTAAAAATAAAAGAAGTATATGAATATAATAAACAATGTTCACACTCTGCCAACATTGATTATATTTCTCATATTTTTAAAATTAAAATCAGATAAATTTGTCAAACTTTTTAAAAAACATTTAGTAATCCCTCTAATGAGTAATTCCTCTGAAAAAAATATGCAAAACAAAATTTCTCATTTCGTATTCCTTTTCACCTATGCAAAAGTCTGCAAAAGAGAATAAATAAAACTTTGCAAACGTGTTTTTCGTATCCAATAATAGCGATTCTCAGCTCCTGGTGGATGGGAGTAGTACTAGTGTTTGGTTGTTTAAATATTTACTGTTTGTTACAGACTTAATAAAAGCATATTTTCTCTTTAATGTAATCTCACTTAAAATTATACATACAGTATACTTCTAAATGGAAATATTTTGTATTGCATTAATACATCATTAGCAGGACGCAGTAGAAAAGGAGGGAGAGGTGACAAGGATAGAGGAGTAAGTGGGTGAAAGAAGGAGAGGCAGGGAGAGAGAGTGAGATTTAATTTGAAGAAAAGTAAGTTTACCTTATGATTTAATTACAAAAAAATAGTATTTAATTTAAGATTTTTGTTCCATATTCAATTGAAATATTTGTGTTTACACAATTCAGTATGCATTCTTTGACGCGATGGGGGTTAGCTTTTTGTTCATATAGTGTTTTGTTCTCCGTAGAAAATCGGATAGAGGCAACTGTAAGAATATTTTAAAATAAATAAAAATAATTTAATATAAAAAAGTATTTTTATAGATATTTAAAAATGTTCAGTTTATTTTAGTATTATTTGTAAAAGTGCATTTTGTTATTGCTAAGAAAACGAAGTTAAAAGTGTATAAATTTATTTCTTCCCACATTGCTTTTATATGCTGCCGTCATCAACAATGCTAAGGGAGCGCGATTATCTCTTCCGGGCCACATAGCGCCGGTTGGTTCACAATGAGTCACGGAACCGACATTGCTTTGTAAACCACCGACCCTTGTCAAACCACTTCTGAGTCAAACGCTAAAAGACACAGCACATACATTTTTGTTTACCCTTAGCGGAGATATATTTAGTAAACAAACATGTCTGTGGTTTGGTGAAATAGGCTCTCAGGGATGCATAAAATCAACGGAATGGAACATTTTTACTTAACGTTAATAATTGCTGATTTCTCTTGAAATATATTCATTAAAACTTCATTTAGCGGAATACCTCTACTCTATATAATTTGTCAATATTCCTGTTACAATTTTAAATAAATCGGCCAAACGTCGTTTTAGTTTGACTTCGTCTGTAGTTCTGTTCTTTTATTGTTTCTTTTCTATTTGAATCAGGGTTTTGCCTAATATGTAAATTTATAATATAAAACATTCTGGTTGATTCAATATCAACCCACAGCATAAACTATAATTGATTCAGTCTTGAAATTTGAAAAGGTCTTGCGTTGAATTGTTATAAGAAGGTATTTTTCAAAATATCATGTATAAGTTTAAAAGAAAATTTTCTAATAGCTTTAGCTACTAACTCCACTGAGCAGTAAGTGGTTTCAAATTCTGTGAATTGATAAGGTTATGTAAATATCTATTGTTATGTAAAAATAGCAACTGTGCAGTTAAATGGTAATGGTTAACTTGTTACTTATGACGTAATTCGTAATGTGGGTGACGGTATCTAAAGTCTTTTTCGATTTCCGTCTTATATCGTGCGTAATACACAAAACGAAAGTACTCATGTTCGTCGTGATACAGTGAAACATACACAACTGGGATATATTTGCTTCTGTCACAACATGTCAGCTGTTTCTGTCATGATTTTTTGTCATTTGAATCAGTAAAACATTTAGATCTATGTTATGGGTGTAAGTTAATGTAAGTTTTAAATTTGCAAAAGTAAACGGTTTTGTTTAAATAATAATTGCATTAAATACTACTATTTTAAATTAGTTTCGTCAATATAAATAGGCTAAGCCTCAAATAAACGAAAATAATTAGTTAATTAGAGCTTAGCTAGTGAGAACTATTCACGGTAAAAAACAAAATAGGTAACTCAAAATCTCACCAAAAATCGGTTCTTAATAAACAAACACAATAGATCACAACAGACTAGTTTCGGCGACGATGTCGCCCTCCTCAGTGCTTGGCTACTACCGTTTCCGAAACTATTCTATTGTGAACTAGTGTTATTCTTTATTAAAAAGCAATTTTTTTGAGATTTTGAGTTAACTATTTTGTTTTTTTACTGAAACGAAAATAAACTAATTTTAAAAATAATTAACTTATACAAAATCAATACATTAACAAAGATAACAAATATTAAATTATAAATATATGTTAAATTACAACAAAAAAATTAAAATGAACCATAAATAACCTATAAATAAGTTTATAATACGTTGATAGGAAGCAATGAAAGCTCAAACAGGACTGTGATGTCATAAATGTTTATAATTAATCGTATTATTTGCGCTCACCCTTCACAGCTCAGCTCCTTGATGATAGCTTGGCTGTCGAAACATGTACGATATTAGAGTATTTTTTAAAAATATAATATGACATTTGCTTTATTTTGTAAGTTGTTGCTTATCAACCCTATTGTTTGTGAGTTAACAGTAGTAATTTTATCAAATGACATCCATCAGTGGAAAATAGGTTCTTGAAGAAAATTTCATGTCAATATTTAAAGTGCAACCCCAGGTTCATCATTTATATTTATATGGTAGTTTGAGACTAGATCATGATCAATATGTCCAAATTTTTGTAAATAGTATACTTTGAAGTGAGGTTGCGATACTGCAGGAGAAGCGGCGACAGAGGGCGCTATAGTTTAATACTATTCTACTTTACTTCATTATATAATATCATTCACGAAAATTGATTCGAAAATAAAATAAATGAGTTGAACTTATTTTACTTTACAATTATTCATTTTCTAAAACATTTTCCACCCTTAAAAATAATTTTTTGTTCTTTCTTTAATATGGTTTGCTATCGATCTGAATCGAATTTCTCAGTCACGTTCGTGCCCTGAGGATGGATTAGTTACCATAGTTAATGTCCACTATTACCTAAACCCAATATTGAATCCAAAGTGGTAGTTGAAAAACGTGAGACTAGCCGACAGAAGTGAAAACTTGAGCTTAGGAAGCAGTTAGTTGCTGTCTTAATAGACTGAAATGACTTACTGTTGTTAAAAAAATGTAGATAATAAATATCTTTATATAGAGGTTTAAAAATTTACTAAATAAAAATTTGATTAAACGAATTCAGTTAAAGCTAGTTCTTAAAAATTGTCAGCGCGCCTAATAAAGTTTTCATTCCAAAAGCAGTAGATAGAAAAATATGTAATTAAGAATCATTAAATGCATTATATATCAAAATTTATTAAAATATAAATAAATTAATTTTTTTAGCGATACAAATATTTATTAATAACACTTTAATTTAATATTGTACAGTAAATAAACTGACATAACCTA